>ML389957.1:0-85792 GCA_005239525.1 Nicotiana knightiana | reverse complement strand
AGATTTATATTTGCAACGCCCGTTTAGTCTTTATAGAAGACATAGTTGAGCGTGATCACTAAACATAGTAACAGTCAAGAACAAGTACCCACTACCATGCATTGATGACTTATTTGACTAGCTTCAGGGTGCTAGAGTGTTCTCAAAAATTAATTTGAGGTCAGGGTATCATCATCTGAAAATTTAGGACTCAGATATCCCGAAGACTACTTTCACGACTCGATATGGTCACTATGAGTTTCTAGTGATTGGGTTGACCAACAACCCAACAACTTTTATGCATTTGATGAACAGTGTATTCCGGCCATACCTTGATTCTTTCATCATCTTATTCATCGATAACATCTTGGTGTATTCCCACAGCCTGGAAGATCATGAGCAGCATTTGAGGATCCTGCTCCAGACATTGAGGAAAATGAAGTTGTATGAAATTTTTTAATGTGCGAGATTTGGCTTAATTTGGTGGAATTTTTAGGTCATGTGGTGTCCAGGGAGGGGATTAATATTACACTCTGCAGTATTGCGTCAATGTTACACCCCGTAGTATTGTACATTGGATTTGTCGTAAGATAATTAACATCATTTCAAGGACAAGATTATTTTGAGGTTATAAGTATTATGCTATTTCAAACAAGTGATAAGTAAATTCGTGAAGGTGAGAGGGTAAGCGAATCGAAGAAAATGAGTTTCGTCAAAGTTTGACATTTTGAGATAAATACGGTCCAAGCTATAATACCCCGTATTTATGGACTAGTACTATACCACATGACCATGATAGTAAGGTATATGAAGTATATTAGTAATTAAGTAAATTGTGTGCTAGAATTAATTATGTGAATAATTGATTAATTGTGGAAATAATGAGTAAAAATAAGGAAATAATTATGGTATTAAATAGGATTAAATGGATAAGGATTTTTAATGGGCTGCCACATGGCATTAATTTGGTCAAGGGTGGCACCAATGTGCATAGATGAGTCATCACACTTGATGTACCTTGTTTACACGTGAAAGTGCAAGGCATATCCCTTAAGCCTTCATGTTATTCTTCTTTGGCAATTTGAGATATAGAAAGGAGGTTGAAATTTTTCCTTCTATTGTTGGGGATTATCTTACTAAAGAACATAGCCAAAAACATACACACATGATACTCCATATGTTCAACAACATGCAGTATGCCATGATCATAAGAAGTTCTTAGTTCTTGTTCAAAGATTTAGAAGGAGAAAAAGTTGTTCTTGGCAAGCTCAAGTAAAAGTGTTTGATAAATTCGTCAAGTAAGGTATGTTAAGGCTATCCTTTCTTTCCTTTTGGCATGATCCATATGATATAAACGAAACGAGAAAACGCACAACTTTCATAAATGTCCCTATTCATAGAAGCACTAGGGGTGCCTATGTTCTTGAATTCCCATGTTCTTATTATCTTTTGTTCATGGGTCTCGGAAAAATTCTTAATTGATAAAGTTTATCCGAAGACATATTGATCCTATGACATTCCGAGAAATCTTATTAACTTACTTATGCATTTCATTCATTTATACATTTACATTTACCAATGATCATATGGTGTTATATACGCGTATATTATATGTATATGGGATATGGAAAAAGGTTACGGTGTTATATACGCACCACCACTTGATCAGCTGGTATACGTTGATGATTTTTGCCCACAGTGGCTGAGATGATATGATGGGATGACCTGAGTGTCTTGATGATGTTATGTACGCATATACCTATGCATGATATGACATTTATACGCATATGTATGGCACTATAAATGTTTCATGATTCATAGAGCTATTTAGACTTACAGGTTGAGTCTTTTCCTCCATATTTCTTTCATGTCTGTTATATACTATTTTCGTACCTTACATACTCAGTACTTCATTTGTACTGACGTCCCTTTTGCTTGGGGACGTTGTGTTTCATGCCCTCAGGTCCCGATAGACAGGTTGAGAGTCCTCCTAGTAGGCTATCAGCTCAGCAGAAGGTGTTGGTGTCTCCATTTGCTCCGGAGTTGCCTATTTGGTCAGTATGATTTGGACACATAATGATTGGTATGGCAGATCATGTCCCGACCATTATGATATTTATGTACTCTTATAGGTTTGTAGAAAAATGTCATATATATGGATACTTGTATGGACTTGTCGGCCTATGTTTTGAGTATACAAATGATCATGTCGGCCTCATAGGCCCGTATGTCATATGTATAAGTCGGTACATCATGTTGGGCATCCTATGTCGAGTATTTCCTCGTGTTTTATTCTAGTTATCTCACGACAGCCTTTCCAGCTTATTTACCTATGATAGTATGATACGAAAGATACGTTATGTTGGTACTCGATTGAGTAAGGTACCGGGTGCCCCTCGCGGCCCATCGCTTTGGGTAGTGACAATAGTGGTATCAGAGCAGTTCTGTCCTAGGGATTTTATAAGTGTCTAGTAGAGTCTTGTTTATGGGTGCGTTGTGCACCACACTTATAAGTAGGAAGCTATAGAGCATTTAGGACTGTTACTCTTTCTTCTTACTCTAGATCGTGTGGTAGAGCTCAGAAGTAGAAAGTCAAATTCCTAAATTCTATTCTATCTGTAATACAATGATACCTACATCCATAAAGACAGTTGGTAAGAGACTGAATGTGGTTATGGAAAAGTTGAGTCAGAGGAACTCGATTTTGTATCATGCTTATGATGAGTAAATGTTTGATCTTTAGCAGATCATGTGTGTACTAAGACGTGTAAGTTTCTTGATAAGGAGCCTTAAGGCAAGAATATCTAATTTATCCACCCATATGGTGAAAAGAAATGAGAGACTCAGAAGGTAGATGCAAGTTTCACCAAGTAAAAGAAGTAAGGCGAAGAACGGTGCGAGGCACCCAGTTAATGAAGATTATCAGTATTTACAATTCAGGCAGAGAAATATAAGCATTTTGAGTTACCTTCAACAGTAATAGATGTATGTACAATCGGCCACACCCATCTCAGTTATGCCCTATGGGGTCTAACCGATGTAGTTTAAGAGAAGGACGGGATATCAGGATCCGGCTGGAGTTAGAGTAACCCAAAATGGTGAATGGATTGTTTGCGTTAGTTAACATTTTCGAAGGATTTTACAAATGTGCTAATATTTCTCCTTGTGAGACACCCAGATGGTGCACACTATAATAGTACAGCTAGATATAAATACTAGAATGTTCAAAAAAAAGTTACAAAGATAGGTACTAAAATCCTGGAAGGGATAAATATTACCTTAGTATGGCTCCCGTCCCTAGTAGAGAGAGAATGTTAGGCATCCCGAAGAGCCAGTGGATGGATCAAGGAGAGCTAAAAGCAAAATAATGTCTTGTTGAAGTTTTCATAATAAAGTGATAGACATAAATATTAGCAGAGAAATAAGAAGAGAGTTAATGAAGTATTATGAGTAAGATGTGATACATGGATGACAATGGTAGATAAAAACAAATGACAGTATTACAGAGTCTATAGTCAAGTGAAGGAAAAGACGAGAGGTGACATGCCTTGAAACAACAAAAGAGTATAGGCTATAAAGTCATATCCTCATCTTGAGAAATAAGTTCGTGACTCCAACGTGATTACCAAAAGGAAAAGTTAGACCCCAACGTAATAGAAATCAGTATGGGATGGTGAACAAGATAAACTAAACATGAATTAGGGACTGAATGATTTGATAATAGTCGGCATCGTGAGAATTTTAGATATCGTGTTCCGGTGATAATAGAATGGACAATGGAACAATAACCTTTAAAGGTCATTCAGGAAGACGCTTCCCTAAAGCAAGCAATGTGAACAAAGTTAAGCTTAAGGAACTATGTGTGTCAGTTAAACTAGGTGTCACCCTCGTGAGTAAGGAATTTCGTTATCCTTGTTACAAAAGGAATATTTTCAAGGCGAGTAAGGGTCATCGGTGATGTGAAAAGACGCCAAAGATGAAGAGATAAAACACCTATAGGTAGATCGTCGTAGCACTAGATCTTAGTACTCCCCTAAAGGGGGGAATATGGTGTGATGTGGAATTAAATCAGAGTTAAATGGTTCTACTAACTATGGAATGGTAAAGGAATAATGCGATAAAAATGATAAAGGGATGAGATTGCACTTACTCAAATCCTACAGATATGTTACGACTTCAGAACATTATGCAAGCGCAAAGCCGGGGAGAGGCAGTAAGTTTTCCTCCATAATGTTATTGATAAATAAATGTGAATGAACACTTAATACATAAGAAGCTAGTGCGAGAGGTAAGTTAAGACAAAGGAAATAACCCAAGACAGATTATGTGGAATATACATATGATAATGGACCAACGAGCAGTTAGTAGTCGATTCAGGAAGAGTCTAGTTATGGCTAGACAAGAGCTTACAGATAAATCAACAGATCATGCAAGATAAACGTAGTGAACCCCAACATAGGGAATTCAGTCTCGTAGATATGGCATCATGACCCTTGAGAAATATTCAGA
The DNA here is from genome assembly GCA_005239525.1 of Nicotiana knightiana. Lineage (NCBI taxonomy): Eukaryota > Viridiplantae > Streptophyta > Magnoliopsida > Solanales > Solanaceae > Nicotiana > Nicotiana knightiana. Next base: position 81,304 of record ML389957.1, on the reverse strand, counting down.
TAGGAGTTGGGATAGTTAAATGTATTGTATGAGTGTTACGGAAATAAAAGAAAAGAGTGCCACTGAGAAGACAGATAAAATTTCAGTTCAGAAGCAACCCTACGAGCACGTGAGTGTGGAGGTAAGTAACTAAGAATAATTATAGGCGAGGAAGGACAAAAAAATTTTGTTTGGTAAACGATTTAATAAGCTCGTAACTTTACAAGAGTCAGAGGATGTCCCCCAAGTACTACAAGAAAAGATTAGCTAAGGAAATAAGGAATAAGGCTTCAACCTAAGCATAGTAGCTCGAAGAAGAAATGGTCTTGTAACAACAGTCTCACTACAACATTGTATGCTCTCCATAATAAAGTGGAACCTATCATGGCTAATGAGCGGGAAATGAAACCAAAAGTACTATTCGAGATGATATGAGTTGCACAAAAATTCCGACATGCATGGGAACTAAGATAAAGCTAGTTAAAAGAGTACCAGCCTTACAAGAAGTGAGTATGAAGCTCCCACTGGATTGTGTATGCACCAGAGGTGCAAGTATTATAGTAGAGATTCATGTTGTGGATGTGAATTATACCTATGTGGAAGGGAGGTTATGAAAGAGATAAAAGATACGATGCGAAATTTTAAGGTAAGTAAGGTAAAGGTGAACAACGTACGAGATACTCAGGTGCAGAAGGTTGTGAATAATCCATACTTCAGATAGAGGGATAGAAGTGTTGCGATTCAGTACCCATGATTGATAGCAGTGTCATTAGTGGCATATCTTCCAGCCTATGATCTCAAGGTATCGAGAGATCGAGTTAAGAGAGTAAAGAAGAGTTAGAGACGATGTGATGTCTCGCTTGATGTTACAAAATAAAAATAAGGAAATTTGTGGTGCAAGCAAGTTGAAGGAAGGTTGCGAGTAGTATAAATAGATATGTGTGGGTTGCAAGCTAAAGTATGGTAGAGCGGCAAGGTTTTAGGAAGACAGGAGTAGGGATAAGAAAAGGATAGTGAGAAGGTGACGAGAATGGATAAGTATTCGGGATTAAGCCCATGAAAACAGGAGAGTTGATGGTTTCTCCAAGCTATAGAAAGCTCAATATTAGCACGAATGAACTCAAAGGAGTCTAAGACTAGTAGCATTTAGAAGAGATAGAATTTTTCCCTGGTGGTAGAATAAGGGTGTAATTGTAATAGATAAGAGGATGTCGTTTAGGTATTGATAATGATAAAGAAAAGCGATTTCATGAATTTCACGGGATTAGAATACCCCCATAAGATGAATCACAAAGAGGTTTCAAGTTACCAGTGGTAGATTATAAGATCAACATTGAGGTGCATCAACAATGGATGGATAAAAGTTACAAAGTATGAGATGAGATTAGGCTGGCATTGTTAAGATGAATAGTAATGAGGAAGCATTAATGGAATTAGATTTATACATGTAGGATAAGAAGCGAGAGAGTAACCTGGAGTTGGGCAGCAGACCTCGATAATAATAACACCAAAGTAAGAGTTATGGTATAGTATGACCTACCTAGATGCAGTAAAGTCATACGGACAGATAACCGGGTCTATGAAAAAAGATATAACAATATTCGTAAGTTCAACAAAGTACCAAGCGAAGAACTTAAGTACACCTATAGGTTCCCCGAGGGATAACTTGTCATAGTTATGCATATGTTCACAAAATGAGGCCTAGAGATTTGATAAAAGCTGGAGGGAAGAGTCGCATAGGCGCTCACACAAGGAAAAAGTCGTACAGGCCGCATGACAGGAGGTAGCAACAGTTACGAGATTGGAAGAATTCCGACCACTGACCGTGGTGTGAGAAAGAGGCCTAAAGGTGGGAATGCCCTGGACTTTGCATTTATTCACAGAACGATTACCTAGATAACACAGACAGTATTGAAACTATTCGTAAGAGCTATCCGGTTATGAGACCGATAAATGCATCAGTCAACATTCGAGGACGAATGTTCCAAAGGAGGGAATCATGTTACACTCTGCAGTATTATGTCAATGTTACACCCCGTAGTATTGTACGTTGAATTTGTCGTAAGATAATTGACATCATTTCAAGGACAAGATTATTTTGAGGTTATAAGTATTATGTTATTTCAAACAAGTAATAAATAAATTCGTGAAGGTGAGAGGGTAAGTGAATCGAAGAAAATGAGTTTCGTCGAAGTTGACATTTTGACATAAAATACGGTCCAAACTATAGTACCCCGTATTTATGGACTAGTGCTATACCACATGACCATGATAATAAGTTATATGAAGTATATTAGTATTTAAGTAAATTGTGTGCTAGAATTAATTATGTGAATAATTGATTAATTGTGGAAATAATGTGGGAAAAATAAGGAAATAATTATGGTATTAAATAGGATTAAATGGATAAGGATTTTTAATGGGATTCCACATGGCATTAATTTGTCCAAGGGTGGCACCAATGTGCATAGATGAGTCATAGCACTTGATGTGCACGTGAAAGTGCAAGGCATATCCCTTAAGCCTTCATGTTATTGTTCTTTGGCAATTTGAGATATAGAAAGGAGGTTGAAATTTTTTTCTTCTATTGTTGGGGATTCTCTTACTTTAAAACAAAGCCAAAAACATACACACATGATACTCCATATGTTCAACAACATGAAGTATGACATGATCATAAGAAGTGCTTAGTACTTGTTCAAAGATTTAGAAGGAGCAAAAGTTGTTCTTGGTAAGCTCAAGTAAAAGTGTTTGATAAATTCATAAAGTAAGGTATGTTAAGGCTATCCTTTCTTTCTTTTTGGCATGATCCATATGATACAAACGAAACGAGCAAACGCACAACTTTCATAAATGTCCCTATTCATAAACGCACTAGGGGTGACTATGTTCTTGAATTCCCATGTGCTTATAATTATATCTTCTGTTTATGGGTCTCGAAAAAATGCTTAATTGATAAATCTTATCCAAAGACATATTGATCTTATGACATTCCGATAAATCTTATTAACTTACTTATGCATTTTGCATTTCATTCATTTATACATGTACATTGACCCATGACCAGATGGCGTTATATACGCATATATTATATGTATATGGGATATGGGAAAAGGTTACGGCGTTATATATGCTCCACCACCTGATCAGTTGGTATATGTTGATAATTTTTGCCAGCAGTGGCCGAGATGATATGATGGGATGCCTTTAGAGGCTTGATGATGTTATGTATGCATATACCTATGCATGATATGACATATGCATATGCATGACACTATAAATGTTTCATGATTCACAAAGCTATTCAGACTTACAGGTTGAGTCTTTTCCTGCATGTTTCTTTCATGTCTATTATATACTGCTTTCGTACCTTACATACTCTGTACTTTATTTGTACCGACGACCCATTTTCCTGGGGATGCTGTGTTTCATGCCCGCATGTCCCGATAGACAGGTTGAGAGTCCTCCAAGTAGGCTATCAACTTAGCAGAAGGTGTTAGTGTGCTCCTTTTTCTCTGGAATTGCCTATTTAGTCAGTATGATTTGCACATGTATTGATTGGTATGGCGGGGCTCTGTCCCGACCTTTATGACATTTATGTACTCTTAGAGTCTTGTAGACAAAATTCATGTATATGGATATTTGTATGGCCTTGTCGGCCTATGTTTTGAGTATACAAATGATCATGTCGGCCTCACAGGCTCGTATGTCATATGTATAAGTTGGTACATCATGTTAGGTCGTCCTATGTCGAGTATTTCCTCATATTTTATTCTAGTTATCTCACGACGGCCTTTCCGGCTCATTTACCTATGATAGTATGATATGAAAGACACGTTATGTTGGTACTCGATTGAGTAAGGTACCGGGTGACCCTCGCGGCCCATCAGTTCGGCTCGTGACCATTAAGGTAGATCCGAAGAAGATTGAAGGAGTTCGGACTTAGCCCAGACCATCTTCAACTTCTGAGATCCAAAGTTTTTTTAGTTTGGCCGGGTATTATCTTCATTCTTTAGAGGGTTTCTCGTCCATTGTTGCACTTTTGACTAGATTGACCCAAAAGGGTGCTCCATTTAGGTGGTCCGGCGAGTGTGAGGAGAGCTTTCAGAAACTCAAGACTTCCTTAACCACAGCTCCGGTTCTTGTTTAGCCATCTGCATCGGGTTCTTATACAGTGTATTGTAACGCTTTGCGGATTGGCATTAGATGTGTATTTATGCAGGAGGGTAGGGTGATTGCTTATGCTTTGCGCTAGTTGAAGCCCCATGAGGAGAACTACCTCGTTCATGATTTAGAGTTGGTTGCCATTGCTCAAGCATTGGAGATATGGAGGCACTATCTCTATGGCGTGTCTTCCGAGGTATTCACTGATCATCGGAGTCTACAACCCTTATTTAAGCAAAAATATCCAAACCTGAGGCAGCGGGCATGGTTAGAGGGTTCTAACTTGTGTGGTTTCTCGATCTTCTTTGTATGAGCGCATCAGGGCACATCAGTATAGTGACCCCCATTTTCTTGTTCTTAAGGACACAGTGTTTCACGGAGATGCCAAGGAGGTTTCTATTGGATATGAAGGGGTGTTGAGGATGCATGGCTGAAAATGTGTGCCCAATGTGAACGGGTTGCTTCAGTTGATCCTTGAGGAGGCCCACAATTTATGGTACTCCATTCATCTAGGTGTATCTAAGATGTATTAGGATTTAATACAACACTAATGGTGGAGAAGAATGAAAAAAGATATAGTGGAGTATGTGGCTTAGTGCTCGAACTGTCAGCAGGTGAAGTACGAGCATCAGAGGCCGGGCAGTTTGTGCCAGAGACTTGAGATTCTCGAGTGGAAATGGGAGCGCATCGCTATAGAATCATTGTTGGGATCCCACAGACTTTGAAGAAATTTGATGAAGTATGGGTTATTGTTTATAGACTGACCAAGTCGGCACATTTCATTTTGGTGGTGACTACCTATTCTTCAGAGCAGCTAGCTCAGATATAAATTGTCACGCCCCGACCTTGGGGAGCGCAACTGGTGCTTGACAAAGATACCCTAGTAGAGCAAGCCTGCACAATGTCGTCTACCCAACTCACCCATAATAAAGAGAAGAATAAATTTCATAAATTAGACAGTAAGAGGTAATTTGAACAACACCAGTTCATTGCCATAAGTTACATCATTAACAAGTCTAAAAAAAAGTACGCTATGCAATCATAGTTGAAGTGGAACAGGTGATAAGATTACAGCATTTTTATTTTAACCTTCCCAAAACAAGATACAACCCACACTATGTATACGAGCCTCTAACATAATAAAAGAGTGCTACACTAGTGTCGGCAACAAGGCCCCGACTATACCTCAAAATGCTATGTATAAAGGACAGGAGATATAGGGTCCCAAAATGAAGTGGGGCTCACCAACTCAGCTGAGGAGAGGGTGTGATGCTATCACGGATCAACACCACCTGCTATGGAATCACCTGCATCCATTAAAGATGCAGCGCCCCCCGAAAAAGGGACGTTAGGATAGCAAAGAGAAGAACCCCAGACTGATGGCTTCACAGGATTGGACTCTACACAAGCCTGCATGTTTTGTTATCTCACTCTGTATGTTATTAAGGTATTTTCCAGTGGTATTAGCATGGGCACATGCTCATTCTGGGGTGCTTTGATAGTGTACAGGAACAATGTGATAAGCAGGTGTTGGATGGTACAATTTATCCTGAGTCTGATATGGCCAAATACTAAGGAAAACGTTGAACCTGTCATGTGGTATTTCTGGAGATTGTTGAATCATTTCTCAGTGGTATTATCATGCTTTCATGCTCAAATATGGGGATGGTTTAGCAATGTTTATGATATCTATACTAAAGGTTCTAGCATGGAAAGATCTGAGCTTACAAGAACAAAAAAAGGCACAGTTACGAACCCTGGCTTTTGCCTTGCAAAGCCTGCTTAAAGTCAGCTCATGCCTGGCTTTTGCCTTGCAAAGCCTGTATAAAGCCAGCTCACGCCTGGCTTTTGCAAGGCCTGCCTAAAGCCAGCTCAAGCCTGGGTTTAGCCTTGCAAAGCCTGCTTAAAGCCAGGCTCTTCTACATGTTAAGTTAGATGAGTGAGAACATGATTAATACTTGGACACAGTCAGTTCACTGCATATGGAGATCATATAGTAGCTACACTTGGAAGACTATGCTGGCTTCAACTCTGTGATGGAGATGTTTGGAACTCATTTTAGCCTATGGACAGTATACCCTGGCCCCTGGTGAGATCTTGATAGGTGCTTCTTGGTATTTTCCACTGGCAATTGGATTCACATACACTGACAGAGAAGGAAGCAATCAGCTTATTATTTTATAATAGCTAGTTCATTAGATTTTAGCTTTTCTATCCTTTTAGTAGCTAGTAGCTTCATGCAACTTCTATTTTGGTTTGGACATATTGTAAGCTTTGGACCCATTTTGAGATTTTATTATATATTAGCCACTAGGCAGCCTGCCTAGTGGTATATTTGCTTAAAAAAATAGTTCTATTATGTAAAACTAAACACCCCCTCAATATAATGAGTAACAGACGGAGAAGGAAACATGAAATCAATAAGAGACTCAAACATTATCAAGGCGTCAAGTTAGGGGGAAGGTAAATTTCATGTAAGTTTCAATCTTTTTAAGTTGGGAGATCTTTAGCACTGATACACCACCATGTTTTTAGCATGGAGCCCGATCTTAGCCCGATCAGCTAAGACGTCTCACCCCGAGACATCCACCCAAAATACCACCATGTGCGCGGCATGGCGTCCGATCTCAGCCCGATCAACTATGCCATCTCGCCACAATGTCGTGTGGTTTGACATTACATAACATATAACTAGCAATAATCTCATCTCATTTAAGGGGAAACATCCCAACACATAATCGCATCCCATATACGAGGAAACAACCTCATCATATTAACATAGGGATTTACCCATCAATCACTTCTACAACAGCACGTGTAGTTTCGGGGTAGGTTATTTTGACCTACCCTTCCTCGGTGACGAAATGATGCTCCTAAAGCAATTATTATTTAAAGGGTTTGTCACTCATTTTATAATCTTTTTACATATTATTCATTTCATTGGCACCAATGGCCATAACGCATTATCATTCTTGGCACGTTGGCCGCATATCATATTTCATGCTCTCTTATTTCACTTTCGAATATCATCATGGATAATCAACAACAAGGCTTTTCAAATTAAAACTTTAAATATATATATATATATGTGAGAAATTAAGGGTGTTAGGCACATGGAGATTTCTTACACAATTTGGCATAACAACTTTCATTTGAACTTGACTTAAGTCACAACATTTTAATACATGACTCATGCTTTGAACACGCTCCCGAAGAACAACATAATATTATAAGAATATTCGGAACGCATTTTCAATATATATATATGTATACCTTTCGACACCAAGCTTATTCGGAATAGCAAGTTTATAATGAACAACTCGGAACTTACATGAACTTCGTGGGATTTAATTCTAAGAGAGAAGTTTAGCCAACATACCTCGCCTTGAGCTTCCCTTAAATTACTAAAATGCTCTGAATTCTTATCCACTTCGATCTATTTAGAAATATAACAAAATTGAAAATAAATTAGGAAGGAGTTCATGTTCCAGCTCGTCTGAGCATTTTATCGAACACTAGGTGGGCATTATGATTTCAAGGTCCTCCTATGATGTATTCCTTCATTTCACTACCTAAAGTCTACCCAATTAAGCTCAACAATCTTCCCAAAACCCTTAATAGTACATCCATGCATAATGAACAACTCCCACACCCAAGATTTGCTTGTCTTATTACCTATTTTCAGTTAAATCACGAAATTAAGGGTTAGCAAATGGAATCTAACCTCTAGGATGAAGACCTTGTGACTTTTTCTTGTGAATTCTTCAAGACTTGAGCAAATATTGGTAAAAAATTAGTTTTGGAACCCTCTCTCACTCTAGAGCATTTCCCCACTCTCAAAATATTTGATTTTTTTACCTTACAAAGGTCTCCAACGACTATATATCGAAATAGGGTTGGGTTACAAAATTAGGGGAAAAAAGGAAGCCCCGATGCAATTCTGCAGTCCCATAACACCTCTGTGGTCCGAAAAATGGACCGCATAATGGCCCTACAAAACTAGGCATTTCTGTATAGGTATGCGACAGGTCTGCGGTCCACAGACCAATTTTGTGGTCGCAGAAGGGGTCGCATAATCTCCTTCCAAAATTTCTCATACTGGCTTCTGGATGAATGTGCAGCGTGCGAAATGATTATGCGTTGGCATAATGGACCACAAAACAATCTCCAAAAATGGGCCATTTCTCTGCATCACTTGGCGGAGGATGTGCGGCCCATAGAGTGATTCTGCAGTCGCATCATGGACCGCAAAAATGCCCTGCTCTGCCAAAATTTTCTTTAACTCCTCAACCTACAGTTCAACACATAGGTCTACCGTGGCACCAAACCCCATGTTTTAGTTGAAAGTTTACGGGCCTTACATATATCAGTGAGATTGTCCGTTCCCATGGCGTGTCAGTGTCCATTATCTCCGCCGAGGCACATAGTTTACATCATATTTTAGGAGATCCGTGCAGAATAAGTTAGGCACACGGATCGATTTGAGTATAACATTTCACCCCCAGACAAATAGGGAGTCTGAGCGCACCATTCAAATCTTGGAGGATATGCTACGCGCCCGTATTATAAATTTTGGGGGTTCATGGGACCAGTTTCTACCGCTTGTAGAGTTTGCATACAACAACAACTACCAATCAAATATTCAGATGGCTCCTTATGAGGCCCTATATGAGAGGCAATGACGTTCTGCAGTTGATTGGTTTGAGCCGGCTGAGGCTAGGTTGTTGGGCAGTGATTTGGTTCGGGATGCCTTGGAGAAAGTCAAGATGATTTAGGATCGACTTCGTACAACATAGTCTAGACAGAAGAGTTATGCTGACCAGAAGTCCCGTGATGTAGCCTATATGGTGGGAGAGAGGGGTTTGCTTTGTAAGGCCCCGTAAAATTTTACCTAGTACCTAGGGTTTCGTGGTGCCGAGGTAGGCTAATGTGTTTGAGGATTGAAGAACTGATGTACAAACTTTTTGGGTTGTGCAATGAATAGGAGAGTTGAAAGAATAATTTTTGCTGAATAGGGTATTTCTGCGGTCCACTATGCGATCGCAAAACCACTCAGTGGACCGCGGATCTACTGTTGAGTGCAATAGAAAGAAATCCAATTTTTGAGGTCATTTTGCGGTCCATTATGCGAGCCCATAATCATTTTGCGGGCCGCACTTCCACCACGGAATTCAACATGAGAAATTCCAAAGGGTGATAGGGTGATTCCTTGGTCCATTTCGCGGTCGCATAACTGTTCTGCGGGCTGCAGAATGGCCGTAGATTGCACAGACCCGCGCTGTTTTGGGGGCCAATTTTGCAGACTGCAGTCCTGATCTTCGATGAACTTCGCGACTGTATAACAAAGTTTGGAGGGTCCATTTTGTAATTTTATAACCCCACCCCATTTCCAATAAAATGACTTTGGGGTTATTTGGCTGGTTTAAACGGCAGTTGTAGAGAGAGGGTAGTGCTTTAGAGAAATAGGAGGAATCCCCAAGTGATTTGATCATCAATCCTTTCCCCTTTCTTGAAGATTCAAGGAAATCACTCACTAGGCCATCACCTATCTCGGTAAATTCTTGTCCTATATCATCCATGCAAGTTTGTTTCGGGTCTAAGTGGGCTGAGGAGTAGAAGATGTGGCATGCATGTTTCGATATAGGGGTCTTGGAGGTCATTGAACTACGCGGGGTTAATTGTTGATTGATTTTAGTTGTGGGGTGAAGGAAGACTCCATAGGAGAACCTTGTAGACAAATTACACACCTAGTGTTTGATAAAATGCTTAAATGAGCTGAACACACGAATGTCTTCCTAATTATGGTTCAAATTTGTTATGTCACTAAATAGATTTAAGTTGCTAAGATTTTCGGAATGTTGTAGTATTTTAAAGAAAGCTCAAGTGAAGTATGTAGGCTAAACTCCTCTTGTAGAGTTGAATTCCCTAATGTTCTTGTAAGATTCAAGTATAATTGGTTGATTTTCCTAATTCCCATGTTCCGAGCCATTCCTAATATTCAGTTATTCCAAATAAGAATTGTGTCGAAAATTATATGCTCAAAATGTGTCCAATTGCTCCTATCATATTATGATTTCCTTCGAGAATGTATTCAAGTATGTTTTATGTATCATAATGTTATGACTTCAACTCATGTTTCAAATGCAAGATTTATTGTGACTTATTCTTGGAAGGAAAACTCAATGTGTTTAAGACTTCTATTTCTCATGTACATATTTAAAGTCTTGATTTCAAAAGCCCTTATTGTTGATAATCTATGATGATGCTTGAAAGTGAAGGAAGTGGGTATGAGAAATGAAATGCGGCATCGTGCCAAGAATAAAATTACACTTGTGGCTAATAGTGACAATGAAATGAAATGAATGTATGAAAGATTATGGAATGATATATAACTCCTTTATATAATAAATGTTTTGGAAGCATTTTTAGTCACCGAGGAAGGGTAGGTTGAAATAACCTAACCCTGAAACTACATGTGCCAGTATAGGATTGATCAAGGGGTAAATCCTTGTATCAATGTGTTGACACTATTTAATTGGGATGAGATTGATGTGTTGAGATTGTTCCCTTGATTGGGATGAGTTTATTGCTAGCAGAATGTGATGTCGACCCACGCGACATTGTCGTGAGACGTCTTAGCCGATCAGGCCGAGATCGGATGCCATGCCGCGCACGTGGTGGGGTTGTGATTGGATGTCTTGAGGTGAGACAACTTAGTCGATCAGTCCGAGATCAGACTCCGTGTTAAAAGCACGGTGGTGTATCGGTACTAAAGATCTCCCAACTTAAAAATATTGATATTCACTTGAAAATCTATCTTTCTCTTAACTAGATGCTTTAATATTGTCTGAGGCTCTCGTTAATTCCATGCTTCTTTCTCCTTGTACTGTTACTTGATTCATTGAGAGTGTTTTATATACTAGTACTGTTATGTATGTACAAACATCCCTTTTGCAGGGGAAGCTGCATCTTTAATGGATGCAGGTGGTTCCACAGCAGGCGAAATCGCTCAATGATAGTGGTACAACCTCTTCTCAGTTGACTTGGTTAGCCCCACTTCATATAGGGGTCTTGTATCTTTTTCCCTTGTGTGTAGTGTTTTGAGGTGTTGCCGAGAGACTTGTTGCCGGTACCACCATATTACTCTTCTGTATCCATTAGAGACTCCGTAGACATAGTGTGGGTTGTATTTTGATTTGGGTAAGCCAAACTTGATATATTGTACTTGTAACACATGTTTCCACTTCTAAAACTACGCATGCGTAATGTATTTTGGGAATTGTAAATGAACTAATGGTGATGAAATCAGTGTTGTTTATGAAATCCTCCCATTTTCTAACAAATGGTATGCATCTTCACTTTATTCATGGGCAAGGTCGGGTAGAAGGCTTCAAATAGGCTTGCTTGACTGGGATATCTCGGCTAAGCGCCGGTCGCGCTCCCCAAGGTCGGGGTGTGACATGCTTCAAGTTTCACCTATGAAGGGTGTGATGAGGTTCGGGAAGAAGGGCAATTTCATCCCTAGGTATATTGGTCCTTTTGAGATCCTTGAGAGAGTGGGTGAGGTGACCTACAAACTTGCATTTCCATCTATCTTATCGGAATTTCACCCGGTGATCCATGTTTCCATGCTCCAAATTAATTATGTTGATCCATCACATGTATTAAATTTCTGCTCAGTCCAATTGGAAAACGATTTGACTTATGTTGAGGAGTTTTTGGCTATCTTGGATAGACAGGTCCGAAAGTTGAGGTCAAAGAACATTGCTTCTGTGAAGGTTCAATGGAGGGGTCATCCGGTCACGACACGCGGAGTCGTTATCCTCTCTTTTTCGCCACTTCAGGTATGTCTTTATTCACATTCGAGGTCGAACGTTTGTTTTAAGAGGGGGATATTGTAATGGCTCGACCGGTCATTTTGTATATTTGAGCCTTGTTTCCTCCTTTTATGCTTCACACATGTGTATTTATTGTTTTATGACTTGCGGGGGCGGTTAGTTTAGTTCCGGGAAGGTATTGGGTTGATTTGAGCCCTTTGGTTCTTAGTTTAGAATCCTAAGTTGAAAATGTTGACCAATGTTTGGCTTTTGTGAAAATGGTGGCTCCATAGGTGCTGCTCTAGCTGCTACACGAGCTGTACCTTGGCCTACACCGCGGCTACAGCCCCTCGTGGCCCTAGCTGGTGGTACTGGTGGTCTTCCCCCCCATCTGGTAGCGCGTGTCTTCACCATCTATCTGATAGGTTCGTATCGTGATTTTAGACTTGGGTGTAAGCCCGGAATTGAATTTGGTTGTCCCTAGGTTGATTTGACTTGTTTTGCCGAAAGTTGGCAATTTGAGGTTTAGAAGTTTTCCCAAGTTTAACCGTTGGTTGACTTTTAGTATGTCGTGTTTAAATTTTAGTTTTGGACTTGGAATAGGTTTATTTTGCTATTTGTAAATTGTCTGCAAATTTTGGTGTCAATCAGAGTTTTTTTGATAAGGTTCGGACGCTTGGTTGCAATACTAGAGGTTCTTGAATTTTTCTTTCAAATTCATGCATTTTGATGTCCGACTCATAGTTCTATATGTTATTTTTCTGTTTTGATCATGCGAGCGAGTTCATATGATGTTGTTATAATTGTGTGGATGGTTGGATTTGAGCACCGAGGGCTCGAATGAGTTTCAGACGTGTTTCAGAATAACTCTGGACTGATACAGGTTACTGGTGTGCTAGTGTCTCTGATGTCGCAATTGCGAGCACTAGCCTTACAATTGCAAAGTGAACAGGTGAGAGTCAGGCATCACAATTGCTATGCCTCACTCGCAATTGCAAAGGCTAGTTCGGGTGTATTGCGAAGTGGTTTTTTGAGTTTTGAACATCAATTCGGAGTCGGATTTGAGTGAAACTAGTATGGTTGGACTCGTAATTGAATGGGTTGTCGATTTTTTTGAGTTTTTCCGATTTTCGAGGTGCGGGTCTTGGTTTGACTTTTTGGTTGACTTTGAACTTTTGATTAAAGATTCGATCTTTATCGATTGGGTTTGTTTCCTTTGGCATTATTTGATGTTCTTGAGTTGCTTTTGGCTAGTTTCGAGTCGTTCGGAGGTTGGTACACGCATGATGGAATTTATAAAGTATTGTTTGGCTTGCTCGGTATTGAATTCAGCGTGTTCGAGGTAAGTAACATGTCTAAACTTGGATTTGAGGGTATTTAACCTTGGGAACTATGTTATATAAGATGTATTGAGTTGACACACATGCTAGGTGAGGAGCAAGTGGGAGTAGACCGAGGAAATCATGATTTTCGACTATTAGACTATGATCGGACTTGTTTTGCTGTTATATCTTGTTACATCCATGTTCTCCCTACTTGTTTGATTGTATGAGTTGTGAATCATGTTAGAAATCATGTTTAGGCTATGCTTATTCTGTTTGGACCCACTGAGGTCATCTCTAATGTTGAGTTATTTGCTCAAATTGTGATTACATACTCGGTCATATTCATTCATTTGCATACCATATCTCATTCTCTGTTATCATTTATTGTTACATCATGTTATCATTGTTTGGGCTGATTGGCATGAGATTTGGGAGCCCTAGAAACTGGAGAGTTTGATGACTGAGTTGGGGCCTGAGGGCCGGATTATGAGTGATATTTATGGGATCAGGTTGTACGCTGTAGCAAGTTTTATTGATTCATGATGGGATCTGGATGCATGCTGCAACAAATTTTATTGATTCATGATGGGATTGGGATGCACGCCGCAGCTGGCCATGTTGGCTTATATTGGCTCTTGGACAGGATCCTCCCCTCCGGAGTCTGACATACCGGTTGTGAACATAGGTACCAAGTATCGAGTGATTGAGTGTACCGAGTGATTAAGTGTACCTAACGATTGGGTGTGAGACAGTGAGATTGAGTACTATGAGAATGCGAGTACATGAACTCATCACTGTGATACGCTGCATTTGACATGCATACTTGGCATGTAGGCATAAAAATGTATTTGTCATGCTAAATGATATTGTGACATTCATGGCTTCACACGCACATTGACATGTAGGCATAGAGGTATACTTTCCTTATGCTATCTGATAATGGAACATCTTATATGTTGTTGAAAGTTTTTATGAAAAATCATAGTTTTCTGATATACTCATATTTTGGTGATTTCGGTGAAAGATTTGGGTTTTACTATTATATCTGAAAAGCATACTTATTTTTTCATAACTGTGAACGAGCTGAGCATTATATCTTTGAGTTATTACTTGTACTGCTTTTATTATATTGTTACGAGTTGTTCTTGGCTATTGGTGTTGGACTCTGACCGTTGTCCAAGCTCGTCACTGCTTTCAACCTAAGGTTAGATTTATTACTCATAGAGTACATGTGGCCGGTTGTACTTATACTACACTTCTGCACCTTGCGTGCAGATTTTGTAGTTGATGTTGCTGTGTATGGCGGGAGCTGGCATGAAGATGTACCTGCATTCCAGTTATAGTTTCCTCTTGTTCTTGGTAGCTTTAGATTTATAAATCTGTTTACGTATATTTCAAACCAATGATGTATTTATTTCATATCAACTTTGTAAAATCGAGATCTTAAAAGCTCATGATTTGTACTACCAGTCCTTGGGTTGTTGTATAAAAGTTCAGTTATTTCATCATTATTTTCTCAGTAAATCTCATTTGAAATTGGATTACCGTTAAATTCGCTTACATAACGAGTTGGGCTAGGTGCCATCACGACTAGTTGGATTTTGGGCCGTGACAACTCTGCAGTAGCGTATTGTAGCAGCGAGACCCGTGGTTGAGCCTGCTATATCTACTTAGGAGTAGAAGAGGCTTGAAATGTTTTAGAGTTTACGTCCTCCTCACTTAAATAGTGATGCTTCAGATGATGCCCAATATTTGGTAGATAGACTTCATCAGATGCTTTGTAATTTGGGCTTGGTAGAGTCCAACGGTGATAACAACAAGGTTAGAGAAATCTCAAATTTTGAATTGAATATTAGAAGTGCGGAAGTAAAATTAGAAAAGAATATGAGAACTAGAAAATAAAGATATGGGAAATTCGAAGGAACAAACCAAGAATTTCCAAGAACATAAGTTCTAAAGTATTTACAAGATCCAAGTATCAATGTATAGATTTATATAAAGGAAATCCAACGCCTTTACTTGAGATAACGAATAAAAAACAATTGATTTAGATCATGACGGCTTTTTAACTTAAGACAACAATTACTATTTAGAACTAATCGCCTTCAAAAGAATAGCAAACAGAAATCAAAGGTATTACAAGAAGTTATCTTACTACCTTGAACTAAAACCTAGTTAGGTTGTAAGATAAGTCCCAAAGCAATGCCACAAAGGTTCAAAAGAACTCCCAATATAATCTTCTTCAAATGTTGTCACTTACAATGAAGAACTAAGCACTCTTTATATAGAAGACTATCAGCACTTTGTTCCCTAGGGCATAGAAGACTACCGCACTTTGTTCAATAAGCTTTAAAGTTGGTCAACCTTGAATAAAGCCAAGTTTTCAAGATAGATTGTAGAAACTAGGTTAAAATAACACTAGTTTTGGACTACTGTAGTTGCTCCTTTAGGGGTAGATTTGGGCCCCATTCTACAAGACTTTCATACATCGCATGTACTATATGTAATTTGATTTTATATTCTTTTTAATATTATTTTGATTCTTCTAAGTTGCATTTTATGTTAATGTTGTTCCTTGTGAGTTGTGAAACGGTCCTCGTCTAGTCACATTTCTTTGGATGTGTTTGATATGAAGGAAAATGAATGGTTTTATCACTTATTTCCCTTATTTGGTTAGTGAATGGAAAACTTTTTCCGGAAATATTTTTTTAGTGTTTGGTTTAGAGAGTAGAGAATATTTTTTAGGAAAATATTTTTTATGCTACTCTCCTCACCCCGTCCCCCCAAGTCCCATGTTTCATGTGCTCTCCCTCCCCCTCCCCCCTCCCCCCAAATACCGAACATTTTAAGGCCTCTATTTTCTTCAAATATTTGATTATTCTTCTAAAAATTCGCACAAACTCAAAGAACTAATGTGCTGTTTTACCTTTTTTAATGCAAAAATAACATTGAAATTTGTGCTCCATAACCTAAAAAAATACTTTTTTTGTTGAAAAAGAAAGTACTCTTTCTACAATATGAAAATAAAGTACTCATTTTATTGAAATGAAGGAATATACTTTTTTACATCATGAAAAGAAAATACTCTCTTTGTTGAAACGAAATAAATACTTTTTTTAAATCATGAAAAGAAAATACTCTTTTTATTGAAATGAAAGAAAATACTTTTTTACTACATCATTTTGTTGAAATGAAATAAAATACTTTTTCTACATCATGAAAAGAAAGTACTTTTTTTGTTAAAATAAAAAAAATACTTTTTTAATATCATGAAAATAAAATACTCATTTGTTAAAATGAAAAAAAAAATCTATCTATAATTTAAAAAGAAAGTACTATTAATAATATTTTTATTTAAGGTGGGGTGAGGAGCGGGGTGGATATTTGTTTTTGGAGAAAAATGAGTTTATATAAAAAAATATTTTTCAAAATATTGAAACAAACCAAAACACAATAAAATTGGAATTTTTCTTTCCGAAAAGTATCGAGTCTCCGCTAGTCCGACTTTCATCTTTGGATAGAAGGAGCTAAACCCCGGTATCGGAGCCGGAGACGGTGACGGATACTATTACAATTCCGAATGTCTTAGAGCTAATAGTTATCATCCCAAATAGGAATAAATGTTCACACAGTTTGGCGCTACGGCTGATTCACTGAGCAAAGCCTCTACTTTGGTGTTCCGGATCGGTACGGACGCCCACCTCTATGACGATCCCGATGACGTCAACATTGCCCCCCTTCTCGACAGCAAATTTGACTCCGAGAAATGCGAAGCTCTCAAGAGATTACTCGCTCTCATTGCCCAAGGCTGCGACGTCTCCAATTTCTTCCCTCAGGTCATTTCATCTCATTTGCCAATTTCCTGAAATTTTCTCTTCTCTATAGTAGGGTTCTTTTGGACTTTGGATTAGAATCTTTTAATTGTTATTGACAATCAAAATTGGATGCACTGCATAAATTTGATTGCCTAATGGGATGGAGTTTTGTTTGTATTGCTTGAAGGAATGATGGAATCATTGTTTCTTGTTAGATAATTGCACTTAATGAAGTTTGTTTCACTACTACAGGTGGTGAAAAATGTGGCTTCACAATCAATGGAAGTGAAGAAGCTGGTCTACTTGTACCTCCTGCATTATGCTGAAAAGTATGATACTAACTGCATTTGTAGATAAATGACTTGCACGTTGCTTTGCCATGAATGAAGACACTCCCTGCAATCTGCATTGGTGGATAACTAAATCACTAAATTAAGCACTCACAATATCACATTTGGCTTATCCATTTATATACTGCAACGTCATGCATCTTTTTAAACCTAGTGCTATGTAACTTGTTGTAACTTGGTTTATTATTAAATAAAGCTTTATGAACAAGCACATGAGCAGTTCGTAGTTGAACAAGCAGAAAATTATGTCACCAAACCTACTTCTGGTGTAACATTAGGGACTCTATTCTTTATCTAATCTCACTTAGTTAGAATAACAAAAATCAAATTTTCTGTAACTTGTTGCTGTTGCACAGACACATACAGGACCCCTGCATGTCTGTTTTGTGATCTGTCCTGAGAATTTCCCACAAGGAGAGCCCCTCAACAGTAAGTTGTCCTGGACTCCTGGTCTGTTTTGTGGTATTTGGTAGCTATTAAGGAGTTGCAGCAGAGAAAACTAACTGTCTGTTTCCCGGTCATTGAAATTTCTTCTAAAGATGATGTTGAACCCTTGGTTTAACCCGTAATCAGAACTTTAGAAATCATTGCTAGTAGGTCTATAGCACAGGTGTAAAGACCAGGTTGCAACTCTTTTAAGCAACGACCGGCCATTTTGTACCTTCAAGTTTTTAACTCCTAGCTTTCTAGTCTTTATCTCCCTAGTCATTTTGTCAGTAATAAAAAATTCTTGTATGACTAGGTTAAGTTTCTCCTTTCTTCATTGCCTTACCGCAAGAAATTTCTATGTAGTTTGTCTAGTCCATTGGCAGCAGAGGAAGGGGGAATCATGACATGCTGTAGGTTGGGAGGAATTCTATTACACTGTTGACAGTATTAGTCTGACTTCAACTGGGAGGTAATTCCCATTGGACAGCCTTTTTTAACACTTCCTCGAAACCCCCTGTATAAAAGAAGCTTTAGATTTAGCTCCCAATGGTAGACCCAAGTACTTGGGCAAGAGTCCTTACACTGCAACCAAGCGCAACCAAGCGCCTCTGCAAGTTGTTGCAAGTTAATTTCCTTGTTAACTGGAAAGAGATGACTCTTGGAGTAATTATCATATAACCCAAAGATTGCTTTGAAAATAAAAAGAATCAATAGGAGATAGATGATTTATTACCGTTTATTATCATATCACATAAGATCAAGGAGTAATTTGCCAAAGTACGTGGGAAATTGCCATGTCTTCGGATTCTTGGCCCAAGTGTGAACACCTTTATCCGGTTCTTTTGCCTTTCTATAAAAAGCATTTTGCTAACCTCTTCAATGACCTTAATAACATGGGACGAGATAGGGGGTTTTCCTATCTCAGACCTTTTTGCAATGAGAAGAAACCCTATGGATAGCCATTGATGATGATGGAGAATTTTATTGTGCAAATGCAGAAGGAAATCCATCTAATCCATTTTGTATCGAAGCGCATACACTTAAATAAGTTAAGAAGGAAACTCCAGTGAACTTTATTAAAAGTTTTCTTAGGCCTCATTTGTTTTTTTTAAGATTAAGACGTCTGAATCTGAATCTGAATCTGAATACACATCTGGATATCATGATGTACATTAAGATTAAGACATCTGAATCTGAATATTAAGATGTGTATTAGGATCTGAATACTAAATGATTAAGATTGTTTATTTTTATATTTGAATGTATAAAATTAATTTTTATTTGAAAATTAATAAATTTAAAATCCAAATAAAAACTAATATATATATATATATATATATGTGTGTGTGTGTGTGTGTGTGTGTGTTTAGTGGTGGTGATGGCTAACAGTGGTGCTTGTGAATGCTGACTAGAGGTAGAAGTTGGTGGTGGTTTTGGTTGATGGTGGTGGTTCTGGGTAGTAGCTAGTGGGTGGTAATAACTAATAATGGTGGGTGGTGGTTGTGATTAAGAAGGGTAGTGGTAGTTTATAATGGTGGGTAGTGCCGACTATGTTTATTGATGGTGATTAGGTGGTTAGTTGTAGTAGTTGAGGTGGATGAGTTTGTGGTTATGGTTGAGAATGATGGTGGGTGATGATTCTCCGATAATGATAGCGGTTATGATTGAGGATGGTGGTGGTGGTGGATAGTATGGTGATATTTGATAATGGTAGGCAGTGGTATTAATTAATAATGAATGTGGATGATAGCATCTTAATGAAATTAAGTCTTTGTTAGAGATCTTAATCATACAGACCTATTCAGGCCCATTAAGTGACCATGAAGTTAAAAAACACACACAATAATTAAGATTTGAATGATTAAGATTTAGACATGAAAAACAAACGCACTTAATGTTTGTAATGTCTGAGATCTGAATGATTAAGATTCATACCTTTATTAAGTACAAACAAATGAGGCCTTAATGTCTCGTTCGCCAAAGGGACCTTCTTTGCACTGATATTGGTGAATCTGAAGTAACTCTGAGAAGAGTGGATTGTCTGATGTTGCTGAAGCCTGAAGCTGTCATCCCAACCTACTAGGGATAGTAGACAATCAATTCTGAATGTCTCTTGACCAGGTAACCTTGCCTCTAGCTAGAGGCGGTCAGCTAGCTCTAAGCCTTCTACCAAGTTAGAGAACTTTATTATGGTTCTGCTGAGGTTATGGTTGTGCTTTCTTTCCGGGGAAACCTGGTGATGTTGAAATTCTTACACATAACTCACGGATCTTAAGTAAACCTTTGGTGGCTACAGAGCTTCTATTATGTCTATTGGTAGGATCCTACCAACATAAGCTCCACAGAGAACCCACTTGAAGCCATTGAACATTGATAAATGAGACAGTAGTAGAATACTCTCCCTTTATAAGTTTGGTATCTGACCAGGTCCTCTTGTCCTATATTAGAACATTGCTCCTTAGTGCCTTCAGCATCCAACACTGCATAGTTTGTCCATCTGCCTGCGCCAGAGTTGGCCTGCAATTTGTGTTTGGAAATTCTAGAGCTTAGTCTCTTGCAGACAGTAAATGTCTGCTTGCCACTTCCAGAAAAGTTTCTAGCTTCTAAACATGATGCATGGGACTTTCCTTCCTTTACCAAGGTTTTGACGGATATAATGCAGTAACCTAAAATGATGTGCAGCTGGTTTGTGCAGATGAATATTTACGAATATAATGTGGTAAACTAAGACGATGTAAAGCTGGTTTGTGCACATGGATACTTCTATTGTATTTCTGGTTAGAGCTTTGCTTTGCTTTATGTATGCATGTGTCTGTATATTATACTTATTAACAAACAACCTTATAACCAATCTTAATGATATTAGAATAACTTGAAAAAACTTACGCTTCTGTTCTTATTTATGTTTTAGGCGTCCAAATGAAGCATTGCTTTCAATAAACTGTTTCCAGAAGGATTTGGGCGATCCTAATCCATTGGTACGGGCATGGGCACTCCGTACGATGGCAGGAATTCGCCTTCATGTGATTGCACCCCTGGTTCTGGTGGCTGTGGGAAAATGTGCAAGAGATCCATCAGTGTATGTTAGGAAGTGTGCTGCTAATGCACTTCCAAAGTTGCATGATTTGCGTTTGGAGGAGAATACTAGTACTATTGAAGAGGTAAATTTTGTAGCTTTGAGGCCGGGGATGTTGGTCATAACTTAGGCTTCGTATAAAATAACCATGTCCTTGTAACCACCATCCAGTTTTACTTATTGAGGAAAGAACGCTCCCAATGGATAAGTTATTTATCTAAAAATCATATCAGATCTCTTGCTAAGCGAGGTGTCCCTTGGTTGTCCTAAAAAATAGACTTGTGAAATTCAAAAATAGCTAAAGCTGTTTAACTTTAATTTCATTGAACTTTTGTCAGTGGTGCAGGGTCTTCTCTTCTCACTCAAAAAAAAAAAAAAAGGAACCTTAACTTATTTTTTTCACGAATTTTTCCCAGTTGCCATACTTCCAGAACTAAAATGCATTCATGGCTTCGGTCATACTTGTGTGATACAAGTAAACCACAAATCCTTGCTTCAAGCAAAGCTCCTATATGAATTGAATTTCATCTTTACGACACCTGACTTCTATGCAACTACTATTATGTTTTGCAGCTTGTTGGAATTCTTCTGAATGACAACTCTCCTGGAGTAGTTGGAGCTGCTGCTGCTGCATTTGCTTGTATCTGTCCTAATAATTTCTCTTTTATTGGGAGAAATTATAGAAGGCTGTGTGAGACTCTCCCTGATGTGGAAGAATGGGGTCAGATTGTTTTGATAGGGATCCTTATACGATATGTTATTGCTAGGCATGGGCTTGTTAAAGAATCCTTGATGGCAGCTTCCCATTCTTCAGAGAATTGCAATTCAGAAAATGAATTTGAAATCAAAGAGAGCACCAATGACGTTGACACTGTAGTTTGTGAATCTGAGATAGCAGAAATGGTATTTAGGAGTTATCTTGAAGGACCAGATAAGTATTTATCCTGCCCATGTTCTGAGAGAGTTTCTTCTATGAAGGACTTTTCAGACTTTACGTCTGCCAAAAGTAACGATGATGTGAAGGTCCTGCTGCAGTGCACTTTACCTCTATTGTGGAGTCAAAATAGTGCAGTAGTACTTGCTGCTGCTGGGATGCACTGGATTATGGCACCAAAAGAGGAAATTAAGAGAATTGTTAAACCTTTGTTGTTTCTGTTGAGATCATCCAATGCCTCAAAATATGTGGTAATTCTTTGTCTCGCAATAATTTGAGTCAAAACTGATTCTTATTTAGTTACATGGTAATACGTCTCAGGGGCCATTGAAATATTTTGCCTAGAGTGATGGACAACGAACATTGAGAAGCGGCATTTTAGTTATTTAACTATTGACGACATAACTTTGATTCTCTGTTAACTTCTTGGACAGTTTTGCTAGGAGTTTGTCAGCTGCAATGCATATGACCTCTTTTATGGAAATTCAAGCTTTGATGTTTTCAATTTAGTGGAAATTGGCATTGTAGAGTGAAAAAAAACTGGAATATAAACTGCACAAGATGTTATAACATTGTCCAGTCCTCTTAATTCTCTTGTTTGTAATATTTTAAATGTCACCTTGTGCAGTTAACTGGTCAATGGACAAAGACATGTAGAAATAGTTTGACAATCTCAACATCCTAATTTCACAAGTTGCTGTGGGAGTTGTATGCTCAAAAAAGAAAAAGAAAAAAAAGAAAGAGAAATAAAACAATGTCATCATTGTGTTGCTGGTAGAGTGCGACTTAGAGGAGAAAGGAGGAGGAATATGGGTTGGGAAGGGATGTTGACAACTCAAGGCAGAAGGGTGAACCACATAACCATCTTTTGATTTCTCACTTTTCTCGTCATTTAGAATGAAATTTCTTGTTGAATCTCCATATTGGACCACTTAATAGTAGTGACAGTCCCTTGTATAGGAAAAAAATAGTGTTGATGGTCAAATTGATGCTTTCCTAAGTTCTGCCTTTAGATCAACTATGTCAATCAATTTTTTTTTGCTCCGAAGTTTACTGCTGGTTCAAGCCATTTTCACATTTGAACTGGCATGCCAGCTTTTCTTTGCCTTAAATGAAGTTTATCCTTAAAAAAGTGGTTTCAAGAACTGGATTAAAACTATCTTTTGATGAAAATTCACAAGTTAAAGAGTTCTTGCCCATGGTTTTAGAAGATCAAATTCTCCATAAACTTACTAGCTAGTGAGATGCTTGTGGCATGTGTTCAGACATTTAGGGGCTTATATTTAGAACTCTGTCTTCCTGAAAACACTATGACCACATTATTTTGCTGCAATCATACGTTTATCTGTTAAGTAGAAATTTGTTTTATGAAAATACTACGGCCACAACTTTGCTGCCATATATAATGCATTTCCTTGTTTTTGGTCTATATGTAATGATATAGTGCTAGGTGTTTTGGGACATTCCGAGAGTCTCCGAGACTTTGGGTACCGTAGACGCATTAGGGTTGAGGAGGTCGTGGCGGCTATGCGTATGATGAGTAGGGGTAGAGCGACCGGACCAGACGAAATTCCGGTTGAATTTTGGAGGAGTGTGGGTAGGGCAGGTTCGGAGTGGCTGACTAGGCTGTTCAATATTATTTTCAGGACGAAGAGGATGCCGGACGAGTGGAGGTGGAGCACGTTGGTACCGGTGTACAAGAACAAAGGCGATATCCAGAATTGTAACAACTATAGGGGTATCAAGTTACTAAGTCATATCATGAAAGTTTGGGAGAGGGCGGTGGAAAAGAGGGTGAGGAGAACTGTGTCTGTATCTGATAACCAGTTTAGGTTCATGCCGGGTCGTTCAACTATGGAGGCTATCCACCTTATTAGGAGGTTGGTGGAACATTACAGGGATAGGAAGAAGGATCTGCACATGGTGTTTATTGACCTGGAGAAAGCGTATGACAAGGTAACTAGGGAGGTTCTTTGGAGATGCCTGAAGGCGAAAGGCGTGCCGGTTGCTCACATTGGGGCGATTACAGACATGTATGAGGGAGCTAAGACCCGGGTTAGGACGGTGGGAGGCGACTCTGAGCATTTTCCGGTTGTTATGGGGTTGCACCAAGGATCTGCGCTTAGCTCATTTTTATTTGCCCTGGTGATGGACGCACCGACTCACCTTATTCAAGGAGAGGTGCCATGGTGTATGTTATTCGCTGACGACATAGTTTTGATTGATGAGACGCGAGGCGGCGTTAACGAGAGGCTGGAGGTTAGGAAACAGGCCCTTGAGTCTAAAAATTTCAAGTGTAGCAGAAGTAAGACAGAATACCTAGAGTGCAAGTTCAGTGCCGAGTCGAGGGAAGTGGGCATAGACGTGATGCTTGAATCACAGGTCATCCCTAAGAGAAGCAGTTTCAAGTACCTTGGGTCGGTTATACAGGGGGATGGGGAGATCGACGAAGATGTTGCGCACCGTATAGGGGTGGGGTGGATGAAGTGGAGGTTAGCATCTGGAGTCCTATGTGACAAGAATGTGCCACTGAGGCTCAAAGGTAAGTTCTATAGAGCGTTGGTTAGACCAGCCATGTTGTATGGGGCAGAGTGTTGGCCGGTTAAGAACTCACATATCCAGAGGATGAAAGTAGCAAAAACGAGGATGTTGAGGTGGATGTGCGGGCACACTAGGATGGATAAGATTAGGAATGATCGGGAGAAGGTGTGCGCGGCCCCGATGGATGACAAGATGCGGGAAGCTAGGCTCAGAGGGTTTGGGCACTTGCGGAGGAGAAGTCCAAACGCCCCAGTAAGGAGATGTGAGCGGTTGGCTTTAACAAGCATAAGAAGAGGTAGAGGGCGGCACAAGAAGTATTGGGGAGAGATGATCAGGCAGGACTAGGGCTGCTTATCGGGCGGATTGGGCGGTTATTTACTCTTAACGGTTTGACTTATCGGCTATCGGGTTTTAAATGTGTTAATCCGCTAGCCACCCGATAAGATATTGGGGGGGTTTGGTATCGATTTAGCTCTTATCGGGCGGTTATCAGGCGGTTTATCGGTTTAGTTTCAGTTGATTAAAACTTAACATACTTCAACACAGTGTTGGAGCGTACATCCCTGAGACAACAAGATAGTCAACATTTCTCATACACATATATCAACTAAATTACACCATGAGGCCAAATTACTAGAATCAAATACTGGATATTAAATATTTCTTTTATCTTCTCATACTACATTCAAGTGGATGGTAAGGGATTGAGAAGGGCGCAACATAATATATCAACAATATCATTTGAACATATTTCTTACTGTTTAAGAAGATGACAAACTGTTAAAAAATATAAACACAACTTGGTTAAGATTGAACTTAACCAATTCGATAATCCAGCTGCGATGTCCGCTACCATGTCCTCTATCAAGATGATATGCTGGCGGGCTTCCATCGAGGCACACTGTTTGATGTCTTATAAACAAATAAATACTTAGTACTCATAGAAGTCTGCATGTGATTCTCTTTACTCTCTGTTGCTTAATGTATTGTGCTGTGGCACTGTGAACTATGACGATGTTGACAATCAGTTCTTTTGAGCTATAATAGTAGTCAACATTGCTAGCAATGCTAACAAGAAGCTGGTTGCCATCCCGTAAAACATTCAAATTATTAAGCAGTTTTTGGTTCGTGCTTATATTGCTTTTTTATTTATTCGTGTATTACTATTGCTTATTATGAAACCTCTCACGCTGGTAATAAATAATTGAATCTTTATTCTAAAGTTTAGAGAGCAGCANTTTGAGCCATAATAGTAGTCAACATTGCTAGCAATGCTAACAAGAAGATGGTTGCCATCCTGCAAAATATTCAAATTATTAAGCAGTTGTTGGTTCGTGCTTATATTGCTTTTTTATTTATTCGTGTATTACTATTGTTTATTATGAAACCTCCCACGTTGGTAATAAATAATTGAATCTTTCTTCTAAAGTTTAGAGGGAAGCAGTAAACGAGTTCAATAATATGGATAAAAATAAATTTTATATATATATATATATATATATATATATTCTTAACGGGTTAACGGATTATCCATTAAGAAAATTGAATAATCCTCCCCCAAACCGATAAGCCATTAACAAAAATTTTTTTAATCCATTCCCCGTCCGTTAACCCGATACCAATAAGCCATTAAGCTTCGGTTTCGGTTCGGTTTTGAACACCCCTAGGCAGGACATGGCGAGACTTTAGATTTCCGAGGACATGGCCTTGATAGGAAAGTGTGGAGGTCTAGCATTAGGGTTGTAGGATAAGGGGTAGCGGAGCTCTTTGCTACTCCGCATCGGGTGAGAGGCTAATCTGACAGGGTTGTTGTCCTAGAGTGCTAATGGTTATTGTTGTGTCCACACTTCTCTTTTACTTTTTATAGTTACGAGCCTTTCTTACGTGCTACTGTTATTGTTTTTCATCTATTTTCTGGTACTTTTGATTCTGTTATTATTTTTATGCTTTCTGCTGTTAGTACTGATATATTGTCTTTTTCGTCTGCTTGAGCCGAGGGTCTATCAGAAACAACCTCTCTACCCCTTGGGGTAGGGGTAAGGTCTGCGTACACTCTACCCTCCCCAGACCCACTTGTGGGATTTTACTGGGTTGTTGTTGTTGTTGTAATGATTTGGTTGATGCAGGTGCTGTGCAACATTCAAGTGTTTGCTAAAGCAATGCCTACCCTGTTTGTTTCCCATTTTGAAGACTTCTTTGTCAGCTCTACCGATCCTTATCAAGTAAAAGTTGTGAAGCTTGACATACTATCTTTAATTGCGACACATTCATCAATTTCACCGATTTTTAACGAGTTCCAGGTACATTTTCTCATCATAATTTTACCCATTTGCACAATTTTCAGAACATAATGATTTTCTTGATCTAGTTATGTGAGATGCTTTATACCAGCCAATCTCAGCTTTATATGCTCAAGAACCCTTCAAAAGCACCTTTCTCTCTTTCTTTATATGCAATTAAATGTAAAATTTGTTTTTTTCCCATCTATAAAAGGGGAGTAATGTGTGGGTAATCGATTTTTTACATTGTTACAATTTTGTTGCTTGCATATTGGGGTTTCTAATCTCTTTACAGCGGCGTGTTAACTTTCTGTATCCGCACGATTATGTTTTTTTTTGGCATCTAAAGAAATTTTATTAATCAACAATTTCTGTATAAAACAAGGGCAACCTACCAGGTTAGCCCCTCTCGTAACACCCCTACGAACAGCCAAAACTCCTTAGCTACTAACTCCTAAAAAAAACATCTAAATAAACGCAAACATCCTCCTATTATCCCTCGTTCTGATGAATATAGCTATCTTTAGGTCATGTAGCATTCTCTCCATACTTTTAGCTCTATTCTGATACACCCGAGTTCTTCCTTTAAATCCGAATATCATAAGCAGGTTTTGAGTAAAGTTCCTTGAGAAGTCCTCCTCTTAGCTGTCTTTTGAATCCATTGCCACTCCAAATCCCAGGGCAGAATGTTTCTTTGCCACTTCATATCTCAGAAAATGTTGCCAGAAAGATTTTGAGAAGGTGCACTCAAAAAATAGGTGATGTGCAGTTTCAGGTTGGGATTTGCATAGAACACAGCCACTATCAATACTAATACCCCATCTAAGGAGAAGATTCTTAGTTCTCAATTTCCCAGTAAAGCCAATCAAATTATAAAAACCTGTTTAGGACTTGCAGTATTGTGGCAAACCAGGTTCTTCCGCGGGACATTGTCAACCTTTTCTTTCAATGCTTTATAAGCAGCCCTGATATGAAATTCTCCCTTTCTGACCAGAGCAGGTCCCCAGTTTCTGCCAAATCTTTCTCATATTTAATATTTTCTTTACTATCCAAGAAGTTTAGTTTGGCACCTCCATAGTAAAGAGATTCTGCTTCTTTATATAATATGTATTTACCCAGGAAATCCATAGCTTCTCTTTGTGCTGCCTTAGGGCCCAAAGAAACTTACGTATAGCAGCCTGATTCCATAGAATATTAAGTCCCCCCTGCTCCTTTAGGCAAACAGACCCTTTCCTATGTAACCAAGGCCCTTCTAGAGATGGTAGCCTCACCAGTCCACAAGTAGCTTCTACAAGCTGCTTCATTTAACTTGATAACCTTTTGAGGAAGTAAAAATAGCTTCTACAGCATGATTATATTCTTTTTCTCTTTGTTGTCGTGGATTTGGTCATGCAAGTTGGTGCTAATGTAAGTGAATTTCTAGGATTATATTAAAGATCCATACAGAAGGTTTGCTGCAGATGCTGTTGCTGCCATTGGTTTATGTGCCGAACGACTTCCAAATATAGCAAGCACATGTTTGGAAAGGCTATTGATTTTGATTTCATCTGGTAAAGCATCTTCTGTCTATGGAATACTGGGAATCTATAGGAGAGGTTTTTTTTTTTTTTTTTGGGTAATTCTGAGCATCATTGTATCTTTATTTATTTAGTTTCAGTTCTTTAAGTGATCATGGACATGCAGAAATTTCAGATGTGGACATAGCATCAACGGATGAAGAAGCAGCTATTCTGATTCAAGCAATAAATTCCATCAAAACAATCATAAAACATGAACCCTTAAGTCATGACAAAGTGAGTTGCTCTACTAACTCGTCAAAGTTTACACATTTTGCAATTTCTAGCCAGTTTCTATGATTTTGTTTTAGCTGTTAACTAATGCATGATATCAGATATCTTTCACGGGATTTGTAATGTTAAAGGACAGTCGTTTTAGGAATTTTGCTGATCTAATTTTTTTATCAAGTAATAAAATTTATTAACAAATGGGCACAAAAGAACCGTACACAAAAGTATACCAAAAAGTAGACGAACCTACAAATTAATATGATTTTCTACAAATGAAACCCAATCATCTATACCTACGGGTACCTGATGAGGACACAAAAAAGAAATAAGTGGTAAAAGGCTATTCCTCAAATGAGCAAAATCTTTCTCTATTCTATCAAAGGCTATCCTATTTCTCTCCCTCCAGACAATGCACATAAGTGCTTATGAAGCGACATCTCATGCTCTTCGCCTTCTCTTCGGACTACCAAAAGCCCAGCTGAATAGAACATCTTTGATCGTGCTTGGCATCACCCAATCAAAACTAAACCAACTCAATATTTCATATGTAAAGTTTCTTTTATTGTCACAACCCAAAATCTCACTGGAGCAGTGACGGTGCCTAACAACGCTTGCTAGACAAGCCAATAGCAAATATGCGGAAATAAACTTCGATAATCATAAGAAATAGTCTCAAAAGCGGAATGATATAAATAACTGAAGTTAAAATGTCAATACAAATGAATTCACCCCAAAATCTGGTGTCACCAAGTGCATGAGCTCTATAGAATACTAAATACAAAGTCTTAACAAAATGCATTATTGTATGGAAGATTGAACAGTAAGAACATAAGATAAAAGAGGGGACTTGAAGGCTTGCGAACAGAACAATAGTGCTACCTCGAAATCTCATCCAGCTCACTGGCAACTATCATAATCAACACACGAAGTGCAGAGTGTAGTATGAGTACAACCGATTCCATGTGCTCAATAAGTAGCAACCCTAACCTCGAGCTGAAAGCAGTGACGAGCTTGGCAAGGTCCGATGCTCACTTTCCATAGCCAATAAGGACATGTTAGGAACAAGGCCTGCAACCGAAATCCCTGTATTCCATCCATTGCTCAAAAATGTGCGATGCTGACATTCATGGCACGCACGCGGCCGTCGCCCATAGGCTAGACCCTTGGGATCCTCCCAAGTCCTTGCTATACTTCTTTGGCACTCTTAGGACATGCAATACAACATATCTAGATGGTCGTTGCCTCCCGCAAAGTCCCTTTGCCTGATGCTCCTTCTTGAAGCTCATCCGCAGCACGATGCAACCAACACGGCTGATACACGCACAATAAACACGTAGTTGAACAAGTAAAGAAATCCAACGGATCAATTGTATAAACACGTAATAGGAATTCATCCTACAAAAGGTTCCATCAAAATCCTAGATAACTAATTAGTTATTCATAATAGTATGCGAAACTACAATACTACAATTCATAACCAATAATGAAAATAGGAAGAAGGAAGTGAAAAACTCGTAGAAGAATTCTCTGCCTTGCTCCTAGTGTGTTCTTGCCTCCTTCGATCGATTCGTTTCCCCTTAGGTCGCAATTCACTCCTTAAAAACATTGAAATCCCCTTCAAAAGTGAGTTTAAGGACTATTTATTTGTGATAGGGGTTGCATGAGGCGAAATAATACAAGCCCACTTCGGAACAACGCACGAGAGAGTGAACGAGCGAAATGCTTCTCTTTTTCTTTTCCTTCTAGGTCTCTCGTGCACTTCCATACCTTTTTGCCATAATCCACTGTTTTTTTCTCAAGCTTTTTCTCATCTAGCTCGTTCACTCTTTCTTGTGCACACGAGAATGAACGATCAAAGTTCTTTTGTCTTTTGGTCCCGAATCAACTTCTTTTGCTTACTTTTCGTCCAACTTGCTCCTACACATAAGAATGCACGTAATGAACATAATTCACTACAAAAAGTCATGCAACCTACCGTAACCACACAAGTTATGAGATGAAAGTACACTGAAAATATGTATTTTTGGCCGTTTATCAGTAGTTAAGATGTAAAGCCAAATCCAAGTGAAAATTGCTTACCTCCAGTGTAGTAGTGTAATTGCTCTTCAAAATCTCCTCTTCTCTAGGCTCAAAATATAAAATATTGGGCAAATTCCCGAAAAAGGCAATTTAAATACACTACCCAACAGTACCCTACGCAATCGCGGAAGACCCCTCGCAATCGCGAAAGACCCCTCGCAATCGCGAAGACCAAACAGGTCCCAGCTCCAGCTATGCTTCGCGAATGCGAAGCCTCTACTGCGAACGCGATGACTTACACTGCCAGGTCAACGCGAACGCGACGCTGCCCACACAATTGCGAAGGCCAAAGCCTCGCCTGACATCTCAACTGCGCGAACACGATGTTGTAACGCAAACTTGATGCTTCTGGCCCCAACACTATGCGAAAGGGGGTCCTTAACCGTGAACGTGATGAACTAAATCGACAGCACCCAAAAACACCCTACGCGGTCGCGGAGCTCCTACCGTGATCGTGATGCTCATCAGGAGAACACCAGAAATCAGCAATGCAATACAATCCAAAGTGGCCCGAAACCACCCTAAAACTCACTTAAGCCCCACAGGACCGTCCAATCATACCAACAAGTCCTAATATATTATGCAAAGGCTCTTAACATCGTAATTAACGTCAAAATCAAGAATCATCTATCAAAATCAATCTCTTAAGTTCATAAGTTTTTAGCTTCAAACCAAGGGTCCGATTCAAACCCAACCAATTCGGAATGAACCCGAACTTTGCACACAAGTCCCAAATGAGGAAGCGGACCTATTCCAATTCACGGAACAACAATCCAACCCCGGTAGCCTCAAAGTCAACTCCCGGTCAAGCTTATGAACTTTTCAAACTTTCAAATTTTCAACTTCAGACAATTTGGTCTAAGTCAACCTAGAAACCTCCAAATCCAAATTCAAACATATGCCTAAGTCCAAAATCACCATACGAACCTATTAGATCCATCAAAATATGAATTCGAGATCGTTTACTCAAAAATCAAACCTTGGTCTGCTTTTCCTACTTAAAGCTTACGAAATGAGAATTATTATCCCAAATCAACTCCGAACCTCTTGAAAATCGAAACCAACCATATACACAGTCATTGGTCAGCTCTTCCCACTTAAAGCTTCCGAAATGAGAATTACTCTCTCAAATCAACTCCGAACCTCTTGAAAATCGAAACCAACCATATACGTAGTCATAATGCATAATGTGAAGCTACTCATGGTCTTAAATCGCCGAAAGAAGTGCTAAAGTTGCGCATAATGCTCTTTTAGTGGGTAATGTTGTGCGGTGTTTCAGATGATGAAGTTGCTAATGGACTTGTATTGCCTCTCATGTGGACTCCAAAAAAATTTCTTTTTTCTGACATGGTACTTTTAATCTGAGTTCTAATTGAATTTTGAGAAACACTTAGTAAACAAAAAGTTTATAGTTTAGAGAACTCTACTTAAAGACTGTAGTGACAAGTGGCACAGGAAATGTCAACATCCTTGCATGTATACTGTGCCATGGATAGAAACTTTAGGTTTGAAATCCTCTTAACTTTTTGCTTTGAGATGGCAACATGAGCTATCAATTAACCTTCATCTTCTTCCCTGAGTTGTGAAGCAAAAATATGCAGTGAGTTTTCACATGGATGTCTTGTGAATTTCAATGACTATGCTTACATAAGATGGGCCAAACTTGTCTCAAGGACTCCATTATGTCAAGTAAAAATGCATTTTTTTATATGCGTAACTTAAAGAAGGCTTGTTTAATGCATAACTTCGGTACCTTACACCAGCACAAACAAAGTTAAATGAACCATAGTTCGGAATCCTTCACCAAAAGACATTAGCAAAGCTTACCTGGCACAATCGACATGCTACACTATTCCCTTGTTCGCCTACTTATCCTCTACGAAAGTTTACTGGATTATGCAATTCTTTAAGTTCTCGACGGCCGCTGATGATCCCATGCTTCTCCTTTCCTTCATTTTTTTCTCAGTTCCATATTCTCTTTTCTCGCTTGAAAAATTTCCCCTCCTCTTAATTATAACTAGAGCAGATGGCCATATGCTAGCAAACCGCTTCAACCACTTCCATGTTGTATATGCAAACTGATCCCATGTCACTGAGAAGGAAGAACCTCCAAATTGGGTCTATAGTGGCAAAGGGAAAGCTCTTCCTTCCGTGAAGGATATTTACATAGGCTTCACTACAATTTATTCTTGTCGTTTAAGTGCTTGTCTTGGACAGCTAAGGAACCTTTATTTTTAAAAGTGACAGCGCAAACCTTGTTGTTAGATGATAAAGACCCTTGGCGGGAAAATACATTAAAACCCCCCAAACTATACCTATGTTGTTACTGTCATACTTAAACTATTAGGTCTTCACAATACTCTCTGGACTATAATTTCCGTATTTAAAACCCCTTAGAGTACCAAGTGGCATGGGGAGTGATTTCACTGTCTTTGTGGCATGTGAGAGCAAAAGTTAGCCAAACAACCCGTAGTTATGTGACAATTTTCTTTATTTTTTTTATTAATTAAAATTATTCTTATTTCTTTTTTCTTCTTCTTCTTCTCCCTCTCTCTCTCTAGTTTTATCATTCAATCTTTTGGATTTGTTTTTTCTTCTTCTTTGCAACTCAATAAAATTTTGTTGTTAACTGTAAATTCATACCTCTAAAATAATAGTAATAGCACAAAATTAATATAAACAAAAACGTGGAACCAAAAAAAAAAATTCAAATAAGTTCTAATTTATCAAAAAGCTTTATTTTATAAAAAAACTTAACTTTGAAAAAACATTCCTTCAACTATCCAAAATTATTAGGTTTCAAACAAAAAATTATTTGGTTTCAACGAAGAAGAAAAAAGAAATCAAGAAAATTGAATAAGAAAACAAGAGAAAGAAAATAAAAAAAGAAATAAGAATAATTAATAAGAGAAAGTAAAGAAAAATGCCACGTGACTACTGTTTCTTGGCTAATTTGGCTCTCACATGCCACTAAGAGAATGAAGTCACTCTCCATGCCACTTGGCCTCCAGGGGAGTTTTAAATACCAAAAGTAATAGTTTGAAGGGGTGGTGGGAGGGGATTGTGAACACCCAATAGTGTAAGTATGAAAGTAACAAAACATATATCGTTTAGGATGGTTTTAATGTATTTTACCAACCTTGCCTGCTAATTGCACCTAAGGGTGTGACTTAGTAGTCAATGAAATGCGTGCATACCTTGGAGACCAGGGTTCAAATCGCAATAGAGGCAAAATACTAGGTGATATCCTTACATCTGCCTAAATCTTGGTGGGCGGAATTACACGATACCTGTGCTGATAGAATAGTGAAGGTGCACGCAAGCTAGCCCGAACACCACCATTATTTAAAAGGGAAAAGGTCCAAAATTACCCCTCTACTATGGTATATAGTTTAAGTTTGTCCCCCGTTATACTTTTCGTTCAGATCCACCCCTACCGTTATCAAACTTTCTAGAATTGCCCTAAACCCTAACGTCCCAATCTCTCTATTAATTTGTCCACATCAGCTGCCATATCAGCAGGTCCCACATTAAAATTAACTTCATCGTTACACACCAGACTCCATGACCTTTATCTTCCTCTTTCAATCCAAAACAAATTCACCATTAAAGTAACATCCATTTTCAACCACCAAAGAATATCATCTTGTTTCTCGCTCTCCAAAAGAAAAAAGAATCACCTTCATCCTTCCATGTGTTTTTAGCCGTTACCTATTTTCCTCCACTTTGAGATAAAGCAAACAAATTATTAACCCAAATTTTCTTTGAACTAGTTCAATAGTCGCACCATTTTTTTCTTATCCAAAACTCGGTTTAATCCGAACCAAATCAATCCAAATGCTCTCAAAATTCAAAGACAAGTTCTTCTACTCAATACCAAGTATACTTGACAATACCTACAACTGATTTCAAACATAAAAATTTGAGTTCTATTCGAACCCACTTCAATACTTCAAAGCTGCTCAATAATGGTGGTTTCAATTTCTTGCTCTAATTCGTTTCCCAACAACAATCAAGCATTAGGAAAAATCTAGCCCTCAATTCCAGCTTCAAATCATACATAGAACCTCCAAATCTTCTAGGAAGCTCATATTTTAAAACTGACATAGTGAAAATGTCGAAGAACTAAATGTCAAGGAAACTTGATTTATTTTCTTCAGATTCTTTGTCAATTTAGCTTCACAGAAACAAATATGATTGAATCTAGCTGCACCCACATTTTCCCCTCAATCACAAGATCATTTTAGTAACTCAAAACTTCATATGGCTTTCTGTGAAATCAGATCCGGTTTTTGAGAAATTAGGGATAAAGATGGCTTTCCTTTGAGAATTTTGGTTGCTGTAGAAGAACAAGAAACGTGAAAAGAGGGGGGAAAGTGAAAGAAAGAAAAGAAAATATTTTTTTGTGACTTTTAGTGTGTGGGACCTGCTTATATGGCAGTTGACATGGACAAATTAATGGAGGGATTGGGTGCCACGGTGGAGGGACTATTAGGGTTAAGGGCAATTCTAGAAAGTTTGTTAACGGTAGGGGTGGATCTGAACGAAAAGTATAACGAGGGACAAACTTAAACTATATACCATAGTAGAGGGGCAATTTTGGACCTTTTCCCTACTTAAAAAAGAAAAATGAACCTTGACTGATTACATATTTTATCACGAAAATAGGATTTTCAAGTACCTAAGCGCCATTTCTTTGCTACAAACAACCAACGACTTGCAGTTCCTAATAACCCATTTTTTGTGCTGAAGCGTAGCTTATTTCTATTTTACTCTGGTAACATGATATTTAACGCACTGTCAATTGTTCAGTCCTTGGCTTGATAACATTGTGTTGTTGCAATTTTAAAGGTGCCACAATGTTCTCACTTTTATGTTCTAAATACTCCCTCCGTTTCAATTCGCTTCGATCTCTTCGACTGAACCTAAAGGAGACTTCGATCATTCAACTTTAGCTTCTGAAGGATGGTTTTTTTAGCATCTTTTAAATCATAAATAAAATGAACTGAAACTTTTTATCATTCGGAATGCTCTTATGTGTAGGATTCAATTCCTGTATAAAGAGCTTCTTCAATAATTCCAATTCCTAGAAAGCCTAAATCATTTGTGTATAATACTTGCATAATCTCGAATGTTATCAATTCCAATACGTAGACCAAATAGTACAATGCAAGCACCGCTTTAAGTTAGTGTTCATTGCTGAGTGATCGCTCGCTATCTGGCTAGAAAAGATGGTCCGGAAGCTTCCTCTCTCCCAGCAAGCAAGACGAGATCACTAGGGATCTCTGAAGTAGATGGTAGTTGATAAAGAACTCTTTGATCATAATTTCCAGTATGCATACTGTGTTGAACATGAAACTTGTGATTGGTAGTAAAACACCGATTCACTCGTGATCCGCTTGCCTCGAAATGACTTGGACCAATAGGGAAATCCCAATTCATTGGGCCTTTCGATACAATCAAATAGAAAGCCCCAATGGCGCTTATGTGAACCTGTTTGACTGGACACAGAGTTTAAGAAGAGAGAAGACTTTTAAACTTGTGTAAAATGAGACATATATTTTGTGTGACTACAAATCATTGCACAAACGTAAATTGTTTCCAAATAGGGAAATTGGTGATTCTTTTTGGCACGGACTAAAAAGGAAAAAGGTTCACGTAACTTGAAACGGAGGGAGTATATTCTATTCGATTATTAAGTTTAACTTGGTATTTCCAGTATGAGGGGTCACTCTTGGGTTTTGCTTTCTATAACGGTCAGTGATAGTGAATATAATGCTATTACTAATTAGGGGTGTTAATTGGGTGAGCTGACAAAGTCTAAGAGCACTCAACCTGCGAATTATGAGTATTTAGAAGTTGCAAAGATGCTTCTGAGGAGGAAAAAAAAAAAAAGAAAAAGCAAGAAACTTTGGAATTTAATTAAATTAAAACTAAAGCATTTAGGTGTAATTTGAAGTAAAGAATTATGTCTTGTTTTATAATTTACTCTTATGTTCATTAGAGGATAGAGAAATATATAGCTACTATTCTTACCCCCAAATTCTGATTTGATTTTGTTTTTTATATCTAAAGTAAGATCATCATTTGAATTGCAAATCATTCACATCCCCAAAGTCCACTTGCTGGGCTAAACATCAACCCTTGAAATGCATGAGAATTTGACTATTCAGTTTGGGTTGAGCCGGAACTGAATCCTAATGCAATACATCAGTGAGCACCATGTGAATGTATTGCAGGTTACCAAAATTCGGGGCTCGTATTGGTACGCCTTAAACACAACTTACAGATATTTCATTTTTAGAACTGCTTCTAGTTCATATTTTATTTTGAAGCTGTAACACCTTTATTTATACCTTCCTAATATAGGTGCTACATACATTCTTTATACCTCCCTGCATATAGTGATTAATGTACATATGGAAACCCCAAAAAGAAAAATTGAAATATGTACAATAATTATGATATAGAACTTACTGACTCACTTCTTTTGACAAAGGTAATTGTTCATTTGGCACGTAAGTTGGATTCTATCCGAGTACCAAGTGCACGTGCTATAATTATTTGGATGTTGGGCGAGTATAACTCCATGGGACATATAATTCCAAAAGTGCTACCCACAGTTCTCAAGTATCTTGCTTGGACCTTTTCTTCAGAAGCACCGGAAACAAAGCTCCAGATTCTTAATGCCATGGTCAAGGTAGATAACTACAAATTGCTTTTGCTTTTCCTCAACGAGCCTCTAGCTCAAATATTTCTTGATGTAATCTTGCACTTATCATAATTTTATTGCTTCTCAACTGTGGAAAAATCTTGCTCTTTTGTCATAATTATATTCCTTTCATGTTCTTGGCTTAAGTGGAATATTTGCCTATGGCTGTACTTTGCGTTGTTAAGACGAAATGGGAATCTTTAATCAAACAGCGGAGAAGGTGAGTGAACTGTTTAATGCTTCAATGTTATTGAGAAGCACAATTTACATTGTAGGAACCTCATCTCCACTGTTGGTGATGATTCTTTTTGGTAGTTACTCCATTTTTTATGAAGAAGATGCTTGAAATGAGATGCGAGTTCTGTTATATACTGAACACAGTATGGTGTTTGTAAGTCTACATAAGCTTCCAACAAAATTAAAATGACATGTATCTTTTTGACTTACTAACGATAGTTATGAGAGTATCTTTATTACCAGGAGTGTTTAGCTGTACTTTCAACTTTCAAGCACTCTTTTATATGATTAGTCTGCCCTAAGATATGATTGATGAGATGTGTCTGAACTGACATACTCTTGAGTTCCCGTATTGAAATTTATTCTGCTCTTAGATCTGATATATGGGCTTTTTGAAAGTACAAGGTTGGATATTGCAGTAAACTCCTGTATTCATAGAGGAAGAGATGCTATCCAAATGTGCAACTAATCTGAGTCTTTAATGAAATATTTTCTTTTGATAGTCAATGGCTGGATTTCATGAACCTCAAATTGATAGTTCAGGAACCTTGTCTCATTTAATAACATTAGGCTTGTATTTTTTTCAGGTCTTATTACAAGCAAAAGGGGAAGCACTGTCAACCTTCAAGACACTATTAAACTACGTATTTGAACTAGCTAAATGTGACTTGAACTACGATATCCGTGACCGTGCACGTCTTCTGTGGAAATTCCTGGCCCACTATGCATGCACTCATGAGTTGGAAGAATCAGCTTTCCAAGTAGCTCCTGACTGCGCATTGCATGTACTTGCAGGGCATTTATTTGGGAGAGAAACAAAACCCATTTCTTCAGAACCATTAGCTTATCGGTTTTATCTTCCTGGATCTCTTTCACAGATGGTTCTTCATGCTGCTCCAGGATATGAACATCTCCCACAGCCATGTAGTTTTTACAATGACACTGGTCAGGAATCCAATATGGTAAAAGATTTGAAGCAATCAGGGAATGGAGCCACTCAAAGCGAATTTTATGAAACTGATGATGCTGACACCGTATCTGGATCACTAAATGAAGAAAGCACATCTGGTTACAATTCTCCAACTGGTTCAAGTGGAACTCGAGGTAGCCATGAGAGTGGGTCTGTAAGTGATGATGATGAGCACGGTGGTCCACTGATTCATCTTTCAGATAGTGGCAATGCTCTTGAGAATCAGCCCAGACAAAGGTTTAATCAAAATTCTGACTCCAACGATCTTGGGGAATTAATGACTAAAAGAGCTCTTGACTCCTGGTTGGATGACAATCCCGGTTCTACACACAATTTGGTAGAATTGAATAATGTCTGTCAATCATTGGCCAGAATTTCAATTGGAGATATTAGTAGCAGAGTTAAACGTAAATCCAACACTTTGTTAGATCCTGCAAATGGAAATGGCTTGAGTGTGGAATACACATTTTCATCAGAGGTGTCAAGCATATCTCCTCTGCTTGTTTGTATACAGGTTTCATTTAGCAACAGTTCAGTGGAAGCTATGTCAAATTTACTGTTGGTTGAAGAAGATTCTGGCATAAGGGTAGAATCTTCAGATCAAGCGCTGACATCAGATGAGAGGTTAGTGTTGCACTTGTAATTTCCAATATGCACTTTTTTGGTTTATGGTCAATATTCGATAATGCTTTTTTGGAACATGCCCTTTTGAAATTTCTTATGTCAGTCAACCTTTTCCTAGACAGAGAAGGAAATAGATGTAACGGTAAGATAGTTCTTTTAGTACTGCTGTCCTTTGTGAAGGTACTCTCTTTCTCATCTCAAAAGCCACTTCTTCAGTTCCTCACTTCTTCTTGTTGCTTTGTGAACTAGTGGCCAAGAGTTCATTGTTTCACTAGGTTTCAAGCCTTCACTGAAATACTCAACCAGATAAAAATATATTATCTTAGACATGTCTTAGGCCAATACACAAATGTCAATACATTATTCATCTCTAGTCACGTATTTGGTAAGATCTCAATTCTTGATTTCCAGGTTCCTGAAAGGTCAGTTACCCATTTAATATGATTGACAGTGTAGCATTTGGTATTTCTCATTCTGAGGCCCTTTTTTAATAATTTTTTATTCTCCTCTATCACTATGTGATGTTCTGCCTTGTTCACATGCTGTCAATTGTCTTTGCATTAAGATCGTTCTGTTTAGTCATGCTATAGCATCTTAGTCTTTCTTCAAGCTGGTGAGGGCGCTTACACTTGTTCATATTTGTTTGTAGTCCCAAGTTGTCCGTTAATGATGTGCCAACTCTAGTTCCAATGGAAGAAATTGCTAAGCTGGAGCCAGGTCAGATTATGCAGAGAATACTTCAGGCCCGATTCCACCATCATCTTTTGCCCCTTAAGCTGCTTTTGTGGTGCAATGGCAAGAAGTATCCTGTGAAGTTGAGACCTGATATTGGGTATTTTCTAAAACCTCTTCTGATGGAAATCGATGAGTTCTCAAGCAAGGAATCTCAGCTTCCTGGAATGTTCGAATATATTAGGAGGTCAGTTATTATAATTTGTTTGTCTTTGGTGAAGTAAATGTAAAGGTCAATTATTTATGACCTTGAACCCTTGAAATTTGGTTGGTTATTTTTTGTGTCTCATGTCCGTGTTGAGAGATCAAGAGATTGTCGCTTTTATGAAACCAAATCCAATTGTGTTATTTGCAGACCTACTGATATTTCATTAGAGTAAGTCAACTGAAATATGCCATTTCCGACTCTCTATGAGTAAGAATGAGTGAATTGCTGGATAGATACTGAGCCCTCATTCCTCTAATCATGATTTGTGTGGGTGCCTGGTTCTGGAACCGTCATACAAATGAAGAAAGAAAGTAATAACCCTCTATTTATGACAATTTGAAGAGTTCTGGCCTGGTTCTGGAACCATCTTAGAAATATTTGTTTTAGTTGATTGTGTAGATGGCAATTTGAAGTTCTCCACAATTTATTGTTCCATGGATTTTATGCTCATTGTTTGCTTAGCTTCATTTTATTGTTCGGGAAACTCTCTTCTGACCATTTTCCTATCACTTGCTACAGGTGTACTTTCGTTGACCATATTGAAGAACTTAATAAGCTTGAAAGCCCATTAGCGAAGGACAACTTCCTTGTGATCTGTGAGAATTTGGCTTTAAAGGTGCTTGGTAATGCCAATCTTTTTCTTGTATCTGTGGACATGCCTGTTGGTACCAACCTCGATGATACTTCAGGTTTACGGCTTAGATTCAGCGGTGAGATCTTGAGCAACTCAATCCCATGTTTAATTACTATTACTGTTGAAGGTAAATGCTCCGAACCGCTGGACACATCGGTAAAAGTCAACTGTGAAGAAACCGTTTTTGGCCTGAACTTCTTGAACAGGGTTGTGAATTTTTTGACCGAGCCTGCCCGTTTATGATGGGAATTTAGTTTCATCTGAAATGAATTGATCATTGGATTATTTTTCGGCGACTGAGGGGTTAATGATGTATATTTTACTTGTATTGTTTGTAGTTATTTGTGGCCGGCCAAACAGTTGGACTTTCTCCCTGTGAAGTCAAGTTACTGCAAATGTAAAGATGGATTGAACTGTTTGTTCTCTGTTGCTTTGCTTGTATCAATGCATTGGTGTTATTAAATCCCAAAAGAAAAAAAAGAAAGAAAAAATAGTGATGTTTTTGGCAGAGATTTCTAGATTTAACTTTTCAAAGGAAAAAAAAAAGGTAACACCAAAAAAGGAGTCGGGGGGACATTATATTCTCTAAATCGCCAGCCGAAACAAAATAAGCTATTGGTGCCGAAATAGACTTGCTTTCCCCTAGGGACATATTAGCCGAGTCCTCAACCCGAACAGACAAAAGCCAAGGCCCTCTTGAATGGGAATTGTGGATCAGGTGGTTGACTCGTGAGACAATGTATAACGGAAACTGAACTTCAAACTAAAAAAGTATTGGCATCATATGCAGAAAAAGTGGTGGTTACTTGTTTGAGTATATCTGTCAATTATAAGGGCAGTAAGTATCGGAATTCTGAGGCATAAGGTTGAACCTGTATCATCTTAGCAAAGTGGGCATTTCGTCTCTCCTCTTAGGCAATCCATGATTGACCTTTTCAGAGAGCAAGAGTTTGGCAATTGGCTGTATATCCATTCCACAAGTGATTCCATATCATCGGCAATGTCTTTCATGTGCCATTGCATGAGCTTGGGAACCACTATCTTCTTCTTACTTGTCACTCCCACTGAACCCTCCAAGTACTCCACTTTCGCTCTCTCCAGCTACAACAGCACAAGACTGAATGAACTTGCATTTCACAAGAATGAGATTTTCTTTTTTGTTGTTGTTGTTGTTGTAATGAACTTACTGCTGGTGAAGACCAGCTTCCATGACATTAGGTTCTGGATACCCGAGACCATAAGTATTCCTCAATACTCTTTCTTTATCATCTGTCAAACCCTTATAAATCCAAAATGATTGAATTCGTCAAGACAGAGAATGATAGTGTTCAAGTGTCATGTAAGCTTTGGCTTGAGCCGTGCACTCACATGTTCAGCGTCTCTTGGATGCCTGAGGATGAAGTGCTCAATGGCCAATGCATTAGGTACAAT
The DNA here is from genome assembly GCA_005239525.1 of Nicotiana knightiana. NCBI lineage: Eukaryota > Viridiplantae > Streptophyta > Magnoliopsida > Solanales > Solanaceae > Nicotiana > Nicotiana knightiana. The sequence goes on along the minus strand of ML389957.1, from coordinate 39,181 downwards.
ACCACCAACATTAATCGCAGCCTGCAAAAATACAAGCATGTCATGAACTACCATGAATTTGGAAAATTCAACTTTGCAGACCCACTTCTTTGACTTTTACAGAGTTTACAACTATTAAGTTTGAATCAAGTATCATTAAGTTGGTACTGAATACTACAAAATAATACTATAAAATTAAGTTTTACTAAATTGGTACTAAGGGATTACTATATACTTCATCCGTTCCAGTTTATGTGAACTTATTTCTTTTTTGGTCCGTTCCAACAAGAATGACCCTTTTCTAAATTTAAAAACAGTTTAGCTTAAACTCCCAATTCTACCCTTAGTGAGAAACTTTTATAACTACACAAATACTCTGGACCCTTTTTTGACTTGTGTAGGACCACATATTCCAAGAACTTTTTATTTTTTTTTAAAGTCCGTGTCCCGTCAAACAAGTTCACATAAATTGGAACAGAGAGAGTAGTTAAGACGAGAAAGAAACCTAGAGAAAGTGTCTCTGAGTACAATGTGCGTACCTTATTCACGAGACACAGCTGTTCCTCCTCCGTAGAGGGCAAACCGTGTTGCATAAATGCCTGAAGTGAGCATAAATAATGAATTACATGATCAGTGCATCATTTTGGGGGGATTTTCTATTACTTCTTCAAAATCTCTTCACTTTGAGGAAAAGAAAGCTTAACACGTCTTACAGTACATACATTATGCAAACGTTGACATTGATCTAGTGGCGGATTCAGGATTTTGGATTCGTGATGCTTAACTTTTTCTGACATCAAGTTACTACTATTCACATATTATAAGTGTACAACTATTTAAATACGACTATAATAAGAAAATTAATGAGAAAATTATAGTACAGGCGCCGTAAAATTGTAAAACTGTGAAGCGTGAAAAAAGGTCAGTGGATTTTGCTTCTTTGGAGGAACTCTTTTTATTTTTAAAGAAAATTTCCCTTTCTTTCTTCGCTATAGTGAATTAGATAAAGTAAAAAAGAAAAAAAGGAAAGAAGGTAAAACAAAGTCAGAAGCAAAAAAATAAAAGTAGTAGTGTTGGCTCAGAAAAAGAGAAAGATAGTGCTTGATTATATATAAAAAAAAAATAGAAGAAAAGAAGCTTGCTAGTAAGAAGATTCGATCTCCAAGCCTTTGACATACGTAGCGCTTCAGCACCCATCGTAAAATCAAAGCACTCACCAGGTGCTTTGTTACCTGGGTTCTTGCTGTTATTATATATACATTTTCTTAAATTTTCAATATAACCGTACATAATCCGTGTCGAGGTTAATGGGTGCTCGAGCATCAAATTTTTATATGTAAATCCGCCCCGACATTGATCCAGAAGGCCAACTTCTGCTTGTAGGTCAAGTAAGTTATGTCTTTATGCACCATAAACCTATAAAATTTCAAAAATAGAAAAGAGAAAAGACAATGTGAATGTAGTATGGTTGACGAGAATGAGATGAAGTAAAATACCTCAACTTTCCCATCTCCGGTAGACATTGATCAGATATATGGCTTGTGTTGAGAGAAGTTCTTGAGACTTGGATGAAATTCTTGTATGATCCAATCTCTCTTTGACTTCCATTAGTGTGTAGCAAGGATCAAGATTTAACGCGTAATCATTGAATGTAAACGTGGGTGCTGTCGTACAATTTACTAGGGTTTTGCATATAAGCCGCTTTTGGGTTTCTTGAAGGAAATTAGAGACTGTTTGACAGCAGCAGTAAATGAACCTTTGCTCTCCAGTGATGCTTTGTTCAACTTGAGATATACACTTATTAAGCATTTGATTACTTCTTCCGACTACTTATTTGGCTTCTCATTTTCTATTTCCATATCTGGTTGGCTTCTCTGCGCCCAAAAAATTGATATTGTTAAAGGTATGCTTAATGATTTAAGGCCCATAGCAGAGAATTAGGTTTACCAGAAGAAATGGTGTGGAAGTCCAAGGCAGAGGCTCTTCGAATTCTATATTGTTTTCTGAGTTGTTGATAGTGTTGTGATTCAATATCTTTGACTGGTCGAGGTCGCGGAGGTAATACTGGGTTTGAAATTTCTTGTTTGAGCTGCAACATTTCCCATCTTTCAGCCAACTCTTTTTCTCTATACAACTTCAGCTTCAACACGTCTACTTTCTTTTCCAGCCAAACAATCTCTTCCTCCGCCATGACCACTTGTTCAAGCTGATGTTGAACCTACATATATAATTCCTTTTTATGGAATGTTCTTTCAATCAGTGTATATAAAAAAAAATAGATAGATTCCCTGCGAGGAGGGAAGAGAGGCAGGGACAAGAGCGAACATGTCCTTGTAACGCACACTGCAGAACTGTTTTTAGTTGAAGTTGCCTATCTAATTCTTATCCAAGTTCTTCAACAGGGTGTTTTGGCTAAGCTTATAAGCTGGTCAAACTGGTTTATAAGTATTTTTTGGTTTATCTACGCGTTTGGTAACATTAAAAGTGATTGTGAGTTAAGTGCTTTTGCAATTGCATTGCTTAGTTACAGTTCATTGTAGGTATTTATTATAGATGATTTTATTAGTTTTGGTTGAGTTATGTCTATTATTAATATTATTGTTATTATTATTATTATTATTATTATTATTATTATTATTATTATTGTTATTATTATTATTATTATTATTATTATTATTATTATTATTATTATTATTATTATTATTATTATTATTATTATTAACATCTCCCCTCTAATGGGATCAGACCGTTCGCCACGACAGTATTGTAACACCACTCTTATGGGATCGAATCGTTCACCTCGACAATATTGTAACACCACTCTTAAGCGATCAGGCTATTCGCCTCGACAGTATAGTACCACACTCTTATGGGATCGGGTCGTTCGCCTCGATAGTACCACATTCTTATGGGATCGGACTGTTCGCCTCGACAGTACCACATTCTTATGGGATGGGGCTGTTCGCCTTGACAGTACTTAGTAACAATATTCATATAGGATTGTTCTGTATGCCTCGGCAATATCGTGCTTAATAATCCAAACTGGTTCCAGATTGAGTAATTGAGTTGGTACATTCATGGTCAGCTATGAGATGTTAGTGACATGTTACGCTATCTTGCTGCACTTATTGTAATTTCTTTTATTTGACTTATTGCTGCCTGTTGTTTGCTCACCATGTCTACTCTACGCCCTTCTATTGTTATTATTAACCTCTAGCAAGTGTCAAGTCGACCCCTTGTCACTACTTCTTCGAGGTTAGACTAGATACTTACTAGGTACGTGTTGTTCTTCGTACTCTAACTACACTTATGCACTGATGCACATGTACTGAGACAGGTTCCACCAACAGTCACACAGGCGCGTAGCCGATCTTTCAGGGACATTTAGGGGTGAACTGCTTGCCTTACTACGCTACACATCACCGGAGTCTCCTTACATATTATTTACTATTTATGCCTATTATTTTCAGATAGTAGCCTTAGTGGTTTTGTATATAGATTTGCTCATGTACTTGTGACACCGGATTTTGAGAATTTGTAGCACTTTTATACTTTTGTACTGGTCACTTCAATTGCAGTAGACTATATATTTTATGTTGAAACTTGTTTAAAAAGGCTTATCATCATTGCATGAAATTTAGTGTAATTAAAAATTTGAAAAAAAAAAGGGATAAGTAAATGGTAGATTCTCTCGTGTGCTTGCCTAGCGGTGGCATTAGGTGCGGTCTCGACCTAGTACAGAAATGGGTCGTGACATCTTGGTGTCAAGCTTTAGGTTCACATAGGTCTCACGAGTCATGATCAAACCTAATAGAGTCTTGAGGATCGGTGCGGAGATGTCCGTACTTTTCTTCGAGAGGCTATAAGGTGTTAGGAAATTTCTCTTCTTCATCTCCTATCATGCAGTTGATATTATACTAAGTGTCTTTCTATGGATGTCTCACAGATGGTGCGGACGCGCACGAAAAATGTACCAGGCGGACGAGGGGATGCTCCCCTTGTTGCTAGAGGCCGAGGCAGGGCTCCAACTCCAGCAAGAGGACGAGGGCGCCCTAGGATTGCTCCTGTTGCACAACTAGTGGATCCACTGGGGGATCCTGTTGTTGAGGAGCAGGATGAGGCACCTGCAACTGTGCCAACTCCAACCGATTTCATGACTGCGCCAGGATTCCAGGAGGTCATGGGCCATATGCTGCGGTTCATGAATTCCAGCTGACCCTGCCACATCTCAGGTGGGAGGGAGAGAACAGACCCCTACCGCTCAGGCTCTAGTAGATGCCACTGTCGTTTATCAGAGCCTAGGCACACTCCTGCGGGAAGGGCCTAGTCTGTTGCAGCGGCTATGCCAGCGGCTGTACCTGTCGTGACCGATGATCCACAGAAGCGGCTGGACATATGGACTAGGCTTCACCCCTACCTTTAGGTGTGAACAGTCAGAGGAACCCCATGATTTCATTGACCGGTGCAGGGATAGCCTCCGGAACATGGGGATATTGGAGTCCAACGGGGTGGACTTCACTACTTTTCAGTTTGAGGGCGAGGCCTGTAGATGGTGGTAGACTTATCTTATCAGCTGGCCAGTAGGTTCACCTCCCTGTACTTGGGATCAGTTTACGCATTTGTTCTTGGAGAAGTATATACCACCTTCTGAGAGAGACGAGCTTCGGGGTCAGTTTGAGTGACTCCGCCAGGATCACATATCTGTTGCCGACTATGAGGCGAGATTCACTGGCTTGTTTCGTCATGCAACTATTACACTCCCCACGGATGTAGAGAGGGTGTAGAGGTTCATTGCAGGCCCGCACCTTGATATTCAGGTACCTATGGCCCGTGAGCAAAGTTGGGGACTTCTTTTCTCTAGGTTGTGGATATAGATCGGAGGATCAAGCGTATTGGCAACTCTAGTGGAGAATTTGCGTCGAGGGACAAGATGCCCCGGTAGTTTGGAGGATTCAGTGGCGCCCCACCTGGGGGTAAAGGACAGTTCAAGAGGGGTCAGCCCAGCAGGCCCATGCAGTCAACACCACCTTCTGCTTGGGGTGCTCTAGCACGACCCTATTTCTCTGCCATTCCAGAGAGTACTTATCGCCTACCAGCTATGTAGGGTTCCTCCAGTGGGTATTTAGTTCATCAGGGTCAGACTTCAGGCCAATAGTCCACCGTTCGAGGGGTTGTTTTGAGTGCACGGATCTTGGTCGCGTGAAGAGGTTTTTGTCCCAGACTTCAGGGCAAGGCTGAGCAGCAGAACTATCGGCCCATGATTCACGTCAGCTACCTCATTAACCATCCAGAAGCCTAGAGGCGGAGGGTAGGTGGGTAGGGGATGTCTAGAGGTGGAGGCCAACCAGGTGGCGCTCCAGCCAGGTTCTATGCCTTTCTAGCGAGACTAGATACAATAGCCTCAGATGCCGTGATCATATGTATTATTTCTATCTGCGGTAGGGATGCTATGGTGCTATTTGATCTAGGGTCTACATATTCATATGTTTCATCTCTGTTTTTTCATTTTTTTGGTGACCTCATGAGTCCTTAGGTACTCATTTATATGCGTCCATACCAGTGGGTGATTTTGTTGTTGTGGATCGGATTTACTGGTCTTTTATCGTGACTTTCTGTGGTTATGAGACTAGAGCGGATCTTATGTTGCTTGATATGACTGACTTTGAGGTCATCGTGGGCATGGACTGGTTGTTTCCATATCATGCCGTCCTTGATTGCATGCCAAGACAATACCTTGGCCATACCAGAGTTGCCTAGATTGAAGTGGAAGGGTTCATCTGTCAGTGAATCTAGTCGGGTTATCTCTTTCATGAAGGCTCGACACATGGTCGAGAAGCATTACTTGTCTTATCTAGCTTATGTTCGGGTTACTTCTACAGATACTTCGACGATTGATTCCGTGCCTATGGTGCGAGAGTTCTCCGATGTGTTTCCCTCGGAATTCCTAGGCATGCTACCAGATCGTGACATTGATTTATGTATTTATTTGGCTCCAGGTACCCAACCTATTTCTATTCCACCGTATCACATGGCTCCGAAAGAGTTGAAGGAACAACTTGAGGAGTTTTTAGCAAAAAGGTTCATCAGACTGAGTGTGTTCCCTTGGGGTGCACCAGTATTGAGGAGTTTTTAGCAAAAGGGTTCATCAGACTGAGTGTGTTCCCTTGGGGTGCACCAGTATTATTCTTGAAGAAGAAAGATGGGACTATGCGGATGTGCATTGATTACCGCCAGTTGAACAAATTTACCATTAAGAACAAGTACCCGTTGTCGCGTATTGATGATTTGTTTGACTAGTTGTAGGGTGCCAAGGTGTTCTCTAAGATCGACTTGAGATTTAGGCATCATAAGCTAAGATTCGTTCCTCAGATGTTCCATAAACGGCCTTCCGGACTAGGTATGGTCACTGTGAGTTTTTGGTGATGTCCTTCGGCTTGACTAACGCCCTGGCAGCATTTATAGATTTTATGAACCGAGTGTTCATGAAGTATCTTGATTCATTTGTCATCGTCTTCATTGACGACATATTGATCTACTCGCGTAAAATGGAGGAGCACAAGCAGCATTTGATATTAGTGCTTCAGACCTTGCGGGAACAAAAGCTATATGCTAAGTTCTCCAAATGCGAATTCTGGTTAGATTCTGTGGAATTCCTGGGGCATGTTGTAATTATTGTCACATCCCGACCTCGGGGAGCGCGACCAGCGCTCAACCGAGATAACCCGGCCGAGTAAGCCTATACAATACATCCTACCCGAACTCCCTCATGATTAAAGAGAAGATCTATTTCATTAGTTAGACAATGAGGAAGATCATGCGAACAAAATCAATTCATTATCATTAGTTACATCGTTTTTAAGTCTCAAAATACATACACTTTCATAGTTTGAAGTGGAACATGTGGTACAAATACAACATTACTAGTTTGACCTTCCCAACACCGACATACTACCGACACTATGTCTACGGAGCCTCTAATATATACGAAGGAGTAAAATGATAGTGCCGGCAACAAGGCCCCAACCTCCTCACCCCAATGTGTGCGGGTGGAGGTGTAATCATAATGCCACAATCTCTACACAAAGACGCCCTGCCGCCTCACCCCAATGTGTGTAGGTGGAGGTGTAATCACAATTTGGATTCTTAAAAGATAATAGATGTACAAAAGATTTCCTTTCAAATCAAACCCTTTGGCACTTTTGGCCTTAACAAATATAGGTTCATAAGATTTCATCATATGAGATATAAGAATTTGACCACATTGATTTCGTACAGAACTTTCTTCCTAAAAGGGGTATAACATAATTAAATCAAAATAGAGAATCAATAACACATGAGGGTTTTGACACGTTATGCAATTTGTGAATCAATTTACTAGCTTGAACATCGTATTTCAATGAGGTTTCAAGTTCAAACTACACGTGGTGTTTTGTAAGAATACGGGAATTCTGATACAAGAAGAAGAGTTTAGCCATCATACCTCGAAAGAGCCTTCAGTGGTGTAACAATAACTCCCCGACACTCCTAATGATGTCAATTTATAGAAGAGAGGAGAATTACAAGCACAATTAGTGGAATTCGTATGGTAGAGCTGCTATAATGACAACCCAAAATTTCCTAAACCATTTCAATCAACAAAACCACCCAAGATTGTCCAACAACTTCCTCACAATCCCCATTAGCTCATGCATGTTATATGTCTACTCTCATCACCCATAACCAACCCAAAATCCGAAATTGGAGAATTGGGGAAAGAAATTCTTACCTTTTAGAAACCCTAGAAAGTTCCTCTTGATGAAATTCCAAGGCTCGAACCAAGTTGAGTAGTGAAATCCTTGAATCCTCCACTTTATCTCTCTAGAATAGCCCTCTCCTCTAACTAAAATACCAGATAACCCCTAAAAAATGACCCCTTTGGATAGATAAAATGAAATTGGTTCGGGTTATTAAATTAGAAAAATAAAGCTCCAATGCAGATCTGCGGTTGCATATGCAACCACATAACACTTCTAAGGTCCACAAAATGGATCACATAATGGTCCTCCAGAATTGGGCACTTCTGTGCAGGTAAGAGATAGGTCTGCGGTCCGCAGATCAGTTCAACGGTTGCATAGTGGACCATAGAAACTTCTTCTAAAATTCCTCATGTCAGTTATGTGATAGATGTGCGGCCTTATGCGGTCGCATAATGGACCTCAAAATATCTTCCAAAATCTTCCCATTTCTCTGCTTCACTCTGCGGTGAATCTGCAGTCCAAAGATCAGTTTTGTAGTCGCATAATGAACTGCAGAAATGCCCTATTCTGCAACAATTTTTCTTCAACTCCCCAACACACTGTTCAACCCACAAAGCCCGTAGATCTTGCTCGCCGCGAAAATTTTCTACAAACCTCAAATACAATAGCCTACCTCGACACCACAAAACCCCAGGTTTTTGGTGATATTTTATGGGGCCTTACAATTATAGTAGATCCCAGGAAGATTGAGGCAGTCCAGAGTTGGCCTTGTCCCACCTCAGCGACTGAGATCAGGAGTTTCCTGGGGTTAGCAGGTTATTATTACCGGTTTATATAGGGTTTCTCATCTATTGCAGCACCTTTGACTAGACTGACCCAGAAGGGTGCTCCGTTCCGATGGTCCGACAGTTATGAGGCGAGCTTTCAGAGGCTCAAGACCGCCTTGACTACAACATTGGTGTTAGTGTTGCCTTCCTGTTCGGGGATGTGTATTGTGTATTGTGACACTTCACGCGTTGGATTGGGTTGTGTATTGATATAGGAGGGGCAAGTTATTGCATATGCTTCACGTCAGCTGAAGCTCCACGAGAAGAATTATCCCGTACATGATTTGGAGTTGGTTGCGATAGTTCATGATCTTAATATATGAAGGCATTATCTTTATGGGGTGTCCTGTGAGGTCTACACAGATCATCGCATCTTACAACTTTTTTTCAAGTAGAGGGATATCAATTTGAGGTAGCGTAGGTGGCTTGAGTTACTAAAGAGCTATGATATTACCATCCTTTATCATCGGGGCAACGCGAATGTGGTCGCAGATGCCTTGAGTAGAAAGGTAGAGAGTATGGGCAGTTTGGCATTCATTTAAGTAAAGATGAGGCCATTGGCTTTGGACATTCAGTCCTTAGCTAACAAACTTGTGAGGTTGGATATTTTTAAGCCTAGTCGAGTTCTTGCGTGCGTGGTGGCAGTCTTCCTTACTCAAGCGGATCAAGGCTCGTCAGTACGATGATCCGCACTTGTTGGTTCTCATAGAGACGGTACTACAGGGTGGTGTCAAGGAGTTTACTATCGGTGAGGATGGTGTTCTGCGGCTCCAAGTTCACCTATGTGTTCCTAATGTTGATGGCTTGAGGGAGAAAATTCTAGAAGAGGCACACAGTTCTCGACATTCTATTCATCCTGGGGTTACGAAGATGTATCGCAACCAAATGCAACATTATTGGTGGCGGCGGATAAAGAAGGACATAGGTGAGTATGTGGTGAGATGTCTAAATTTCTAGCAGGTTAAGTATGATCACCAGAGGCCAGGTGGCCTACTTTAGCAGATAGTTATACCTGGGTGGAAATGTGAGCGCATTACTACGGACTTCGTAGTCGGTTTACCGATGAATTTGAGGAAGTTTGATGCAGTTTGGGTCATTGTCGACAGGTTGACTAAGTTGGCACACTTTATTTCGATTAGGACTACATATTCTTTAGAGAGATTGGCCCAGATTTAGATTCAGGTGATTGTTTGGTTGCATGGTGTGCCCATTTCCATCATATCATATAGAGGCCCTCAGTTCACTTTGCATTTCTAGAGAGCAGTTCAGAGCGAGTTGGTTACCCGGGTAGAGCTCAACACATCCGTTCATCTACAGACCAACAGGCAGTCAGAGCGGACACTTCAAATTTTGGAGCATATGCTCAGAGCATGTGTCATTGACTTCGCAGGCCAGTTGGATGGATTCTTGCCCTTAGCCGAGTTTGCTTACAACAACATTTATCAGTCCAGCATCGAGATGGCTCTATTTGAGGCTTTGTATGGTCGCCGATGTCGTTCTCCCATCGGATGGTTTGAGCCCAGTGAGGTCAAGCTATGTGGTACTGAGATGGTGAAGGATGCCTTGGAAAGGTAAAGTTGATTCAGGATCGACTTTGCACAACAAAGTTCAGACAAAAGAGTTATGCGAATCAGACGGCACGTGATCTATCATTTATGGTGGGTGAGAAGGTTCTCTTGAAGGTTTCACCAATGAAGGGGATCATGAGGTTTGGGAAGAAGGGCAAGTTGATCCCAAGGTTTATAGGTCCATTTGAGGTGTTGAGGTGAGTTGGGGAGGTTTCTTATGTGCTTGATTTGCATCCTAGTCTATTAGGAGTTCATCCGATTTTCCACGTGTCTATGCTCCGGAAGTACCATGCCGACAGGTTGCTTGTGTTAGACTACAACACGATTCAGTTAGATGAGAACTGGGGTTATGAGGAGGAGCTAGTTGAGGTCCAAAAGTATTGCTGTGGTGAAGGTCTAGTGGAGGGGTCAACCAGCCGAGGAAGTGATTTGGGAGGCCGAGAAGGACATGAGGAGTAGATATCCACACCTATTTAGCGCTCCAGGTATGATTCATGACCCATTCGAGGACGAACGTTTATTTAAGAAGTGGAGAATGTAATGACTCGACCTGTCGTTTTGCCTTCTAGATCCCCGTTCCCCTAGTTAAGACTCCCCATATGTACTTTTATTGTGTTATGACTTGCGTGGATGGTTAGTTCGGGTTTCGAAGGGTTCGGGTTGAAATCGGAACACTTCGTTCCTTAATAATTTCTTAAAATGGTTAAGTTTGACTTGAGTCAACATTTTTAGTAAACGACCTCGAAATTGGGATTTGAATGTTTTAATAGGTTCGTATGATGAATTTGGACTTAGGGGTATGTTTGGATCGGGTTTCGGATGACCCGAAAGCATTTCAACGCTTAATATTGAAAGTTGGCACATTGAACGTTTTCAAGAGCTTTATGTTTGGTTTGGAGTAGGTATCGGTGTTATCAATGTCAGTTTGGGATTCCGAACCTAGGAATATTTCCATATGGTGATTTAAGACTTTCACGCAAAATTTAGTGTCATTCTGAGTAGTTTAAGTATGTTTTGGCGCGTTCGGAGCTAGTTGAGAAGTTTCAAGTTCATAAGTTGATTAAATTTGGTTTTACGGTGCGATTCTTAGTTCGTTTTTGGTTTACGTGTTCCGAGAGTTCGAGCATACCCGTACTCAATTTATGGACTTGTGGGTCTATTGGAATGTGGTCCGTAGTGGCTCGGGTGTGTTTCGGGCTGCCCGAAGCTAAGTTGGAAACACTAGAAATTGCTATTTTGGTTTCCTCCTTTGCGAATGCGGAGAAGTAATCCTATTCTTGATGAAGGAATAGGAGTGGGTGGGATTTTTCCCAATGCATTTGCGAGGTGGAGACCGCATTCGCGGGGCTCTGGGCCACTGATCTTCACGTTCACACTCAGGCCTTCGCGTTCCCGAAGTGAGAGGCTAGCTATGGAGGGGGTCAATTAATGACCTTCGCGTTCGCAATGGGCATGACAGCTAAGCCTTCACGTTTGCATGGATTGTCTCATGTTCGGAAAGGGCATTTTTTTCTAGTCTTGGCTTTTTGGTCTTCGCAATTGCGGATGCCCTATCGCGATCACGTATAAGGGACCCCTGGTAAGAAAACATTTTTAAAGACAGGACTTAGACATATTTTTCCCATTTCTCATTTGTGTGGTCTGAATTTGGAACATCTTGGAGAGGGATTTTCATCAAGCATTGTAAGGTGAGTAATTCCTACCTAATAGGAGTTAAATACATAGATTTGGGTAGATTCTTAACATGTAAATTGTAGAAATATTGGGTTTAGTTGAAAAACCTAAGGTTTGATAAAAAAGGGATTTGAACACGAAATTGGTTATGGAATTGAGTGAAAATTATACATTTGAGTTCGTGAGGCTATTGGTAATAATTATCTTCGAAAATTTCCGAAATCTGGGCATGTGGTCCTGTGGGCGAATTTTAAGAATCTTCTAATTTGGGGTTGGGACATCACTCCAATAGATAAACTATGAACTTATGAGCATGTATTGATTAATTTATACAATATTTGGCTAGTTTCAGATTGTTCGGCACCGACTTGAGGCTTTTGAGTGAATTTGTGGACCGAAACTGAGCTTGGAAATGAGGTAAGTCTCTTGCCTAACCTTGTAAGAGAGAACTCATCCCCTTAGGTGAATTTTGTTGTGTATTTTTTTTTGTGGGGAGCTACGTACACAAGGTGACGAGAGTCTGTGCATATTTCTATTCCACAATATGTTCGGGTAGACTTAGATCCACACCATGCTTTAATTGTTCTATTGTGATTACCTTGCATATTGACTGGCTTGAGTAGAGCTGAGACTAGGGCTTTAAAGTTGTGATTATCGATGTAGCCTTCTTATTTTGGGAAATTTGAGGAATAATTTATACCTATGAAAGTCCATGTCCTCTCGCATTGCAAGTACTTTCGCGAGCGAGGTAAACATATCTATTCTAATGGGATTGGATATTCGCCTCGACAGTATTGTAGCACCACTCTTATGAGATCGGGCCATTCACTTAGCATTATAGTTACACCACTCTTATGGGATCTGTTTGCCTCTGTTTTCCTCGGCAGTACCACATTCTTATGGGATCGGGCCGTTTGCCTCGATAGTACCACATTCTTATGGGATCGATCCGTTTGCCTCGGCAGTATCGAGTACCTCTATTCTTATGGGATCGGGCCGTTTGCCTCGCTAACACCGTGCTTAATAATCAAAACTGGTTCCAGATTGAGTAATTGAGTTGGTACATTCTTGGTCAGTTATGAGATGTCGGTGAAGTGTTACGTGACTTTGTTGTACTTATCGTAATTTCTTTTGTTTGGCTCATTGATGCTTGTTGTTTGCTCACCATGTCTACTTTACGTACTTTTATTATTATTATTGACCTTTAGTAAGTTTCAAGTCAACCCCTCATCACTACTTCTTCGAGGTTATAATAGATACTTACTGGGTACGTGTTGTTATGCATACTCATCTACACTTCTACACTGTTGTGAAGGTACTGAGACAGGTTCCACCAGAGGTCACGCAGGAGCGTAGCCGATCTTTCACAGAGACTTAGGGGTGAGCTTCTCGCCTTGCTACAATCCGCAACACCGGAGTCTCCTTCCATATTATTTATTATTTCTATCTATTACTTTCAGATAGTAGCCTTAGTGGTTTTGTATATTCCCTAAATTTTCTCATTTGTAGCACTTTTGTACTGTCGTACTGGTCACTTCTATCGCAGTAGACTATATATTTTATGTTGAAACTTGTTTAAACAGACTTATCATCATTAAATGAAATTTTTTGTAATTAAAAATGTGTAAGAAAATAGGGGATAAATAAATAGTAGATTCGCTTGTGTGCTTGATTAGCGGTGGCGTTAGGTGCAGTCTCGACCTTGTACGGAATTGGGTTGTGACAACAAAATCGTTCCGACAGTGTCAAAGTGCTAGAATCACGAAAGGATATTTTTGGACAATCTGAGAAAAATAAGAGCAAAAGGGTTAGTGTGGATGATGTTGAAGGTAAGAGAAAACATGTCGTGGAGGACGAAGTGAATTTGGGTGTCAAACCAAAATAGCCTAAGGTTTAGAAGACAAAAAAATTTAAAATTCCTGATAAAGTTTGTAAGGTACATACAATTTCAGTTATATTTTTTTGTATTGTTGAATCTTCTATTAAAATTGGTTCTAGTTTGTATTTGTTTATTGTTAATTCCTGTCATTTATTTGTAGCCTTGGAAGCTTTATATTCCAGTTGGTGAGCCTTCTCCTGTTACTCATTGGACATCATATACTAATGTGGACATCGCATTAGTTTTACTGTCAAAGTTGACTGATGTCCACCTTCAGATGATTAGGGAATGCTGTTTTGGCTATTTTCTTGATTTACCTCTAGTAGCAATCCAGGCAAAACTGATTCGTTCTTTAATGTTTAGGAAGTTGGTTGAGGATAAGTGTGATCAATTTTATGTGAAATTGAATGAAGAATGTGTTTTACGTTTTGGTCTTCGTGAGTTTGGTGTTGCAAATGGTTTAAACTGTTGTGGAAATGAACATGTTGGGGGTAACTTCAGTGGACCCAATAGGTTGGTGTACTTATTTTTTGGTTTTGAAGCGGTGTCAAAGAAGTCGCTTATTGATTATTTTGAGAAGAAGAAATGACAGTCTGATGAAGATGCAGTTAAGATTGCAACCATTTATTTCATAAACATGTTTCTAATGTCCACTTAGGCTCAGAAGACATTTACAAGTAAACGTCATTTCCATCTTGTTGAGAGTGGTGAGTATGTGTCCTTTTCGGGGAAAGATTGTGTTTCGAGCTTTAATGAAGTCAGTGATGGACAAGTTTAGGGGAAAGTATGTGTTTGATAGGATTGGTGGATTTCCTCTTGCACTACATGTGTGGTTCTATGAATGCTGCACTGTAGTGGATACTGTTCGCGTTGGAGATCATACAACACATATATTGAAGTGGGAAATGACTGACATGCCAACGCATGAGGACTTCTCTATTGGTTTCTTCAACAGCACAGGGAACAAGGTACCATCTTTTATGTATTTATGGGTTATACATATATGTTACACTGTAATTCATTGTGATACATCAAATATACAGTTTTTATACATTTTGATACATCTATGACTGAACCACTTTTTGTTGCATTTGCAGTTTAAAAATATTTCTCCTATGACTGAAGAGCTAAGTAGATTTATTTTGCCTGTTTAAGTTAACGATGAGTATAAAAAATATTTGACATCACGTAATAATGGAAAACTTCCTATCGATGATAGCGATTACTTTATCACGCCACCCCCGAAACAGATTAAGGACCATGTCCCATAAAAAGAGGCACCGGGTGTCCAACCTGCTGATTATGATATTGAGTTGTAGAAGTTGAAGGCTGATATTAAACATGTTTGTATTGGTCTTTATATATATTTTTGAAATTTTTGTTAAAAATGTATATTCAAAGTCTATTATTTTTCTTATTTGTTTCCTTTTGTAGCTCCATAAGCAGCTAAAGTCCTTCATGTATTATGTTTCTGATAAATTCAAGGAAGTCTTTGAGTTAATACATTCCAAGGTATGTGTTACTTTTCCATTGTGAATTTCTTTTTATTTTTTGTTAACTTACTGTATTTTTTTTATAAAAAATATCTTGGTGCAAGCAAAGACAAACTGTCACTACCACAATTTCTCTCTGTAGGATGTCGTGATGGCACCTAGTCTCTATGGCTAGGTAAACCTAACATGCATAGGGATATAGCGGAAATACTACTAAAACATAAGATAACCATAAAGCTGATACGAGATAAACATAGAGATATAGCGGAAATAACTAATACAAAACAAGTTAATAATGTAAACCAGTATCGGAATTTTAAGCATAGAGATAACATAAAAGAAGCAATTAAAGAGAAACGCCAAAGTCAAATACGGATCCAAACTGATAAGAAAAGGAAGAAATAAAGCAACAAAAAGTGTTTCACAAATAACTCTTACATCATGAGGTAAACAACAAGAATCACAACCGAGGTACCACCTCGTACATAACAAGAATCACAACTGAGGTACCGCCTCGTATACAACAAGAATCATAATCAAGGTACCGCCTCATATTCACATTTCTCAATTTCAATCACAATCTTTCCTTATACCGATGCGTGAGCCTTATAGTTAAATAGTTTTAATTGTTTTTCTGAAATAGCTAAGCGCACTTTAGCCCACCATATGGAGACGCATGACTTCAAGTAATTCCCTTACAAGCAACACGCACATAAGTCCCACAATTAACACTTTGCCTCAATGTGATAAGAACTTTCATAACTTCAACACCAACAACTCAACAATGAGAAAGATAATGTGTAACCACTATACTAAATAAGAATAACTGACAATGGAAGAGATAACGTATATCGATGACTTCAAATAAAGATAATCAACAATGAAAGAGATAACATCTAACAATGACTTCAAATAATGATAATCAACAATGAAGGAGATAACATGAAACAATAATTTCAAATAATGATAAATCAACAACGGAAGAGACAACATGTAACAATGACTTCAAATAATGGTAATCAACAATAGAAGAGATAACATGTAACAATGAAAGAGACAACAAGTTCAACTAAAGTATAAGAGAAAAATATCAAGTAAGATGTGGAACAAGTGTTAATAAAGTCTTTTAAGGCATGTAAGGGTAGAATAACACAAGTAAGAGTGGATTGACTATGAGAACTTAGACCATGATATGAAAATTCAATTAAGGCATGGAAAGAGTCTAAGTAGCCTAAACCAGTAAAATCCATGTATAACCTATGTACCTACACGTCACCTTGCGTAGATGGATTTCACATAGCACGAATGGCACAAACAATCCAAATCCTAAGGGGTATTTCCCCCGCACAAAGTTAGGCAAGACACTTACCTCAACTAGGCCAATTCAACCTTCAGAAGCCTTTCCCCTAAATTCACCTCAACACGGCTCAAATCTAATCAAAATCCACTTAATATCATCAAACAATGAAAGGGAAAAAAATTACAATAGATAAGCTATGATCTTTACACTTTTTCAGAAAAATAAAAAAAAGTTAACTTGGGGCCCACCGGGTCGAAACCCGGGTCTAAAGGTAGGTTCCGACCGCCCATAACATAGTAAGTATCAAGCCTAACCTTAGTAGAGTAGTCTTGAGGCTAGTTCAAGACGCTAATTAGGACATAATAAACAGAATGACAACATAATAACGAGAAGTAATGAAAGGCGGAGAAATAACTTATACGAAACAAGTTAATAGCGTAAACTAGTATCAGAATTTTAAGCATAGAGATAACATAAAGGAAGCAATTAAAGAGAACCACCAAAGTCAAATACAGATCCAAACTGATAAGACAAGGAAGAAATAAAGCAACAAGAAGTGTTTCACCAATAATTCTTTACATCATGCGGTAAACAACAAGAATCACAAACGAGGCACCACCTCGTACACAACAAATATCACAACTGAGGTACCGCCTCGTATACAACAATAATCATAACCGAGGTATCGCCTCGTATTCACATTTCTCAATTTCAATCATAATCTCTCCTTATACCGTTGCGTGAGCCTTACATTTACATAGTTTTGAAAATATTTTTCTTGAAATAGCTACATGCACTTTATCCCCCCTTATGAGGCTGCGTGGATTCAAGTAATTCCCATACAAGAAACACGCACATGAGTCCCACCTTATGCCGCCACATGCACATAACCCCTATCCTTATAAGGCCACATGCGTATCAATATCACATCACAATAACAACTTGCACCACAAGTGCCCATATGTCACAACTTGCCAATTATCAACAATATCAATGTTTCCACAATAATATCCCATGACTGAACCACAATGTGTACAAGAATATCAACAATAACATTGAATGTAAATTTCTCAACAAGAAAGATATCTCAACAATTAACACTTCGCCTCAATGCGATAACGACTTTCACAACTTCAACACCATTAACTCAAAAATGAGAAAGCTAATGTGCAACCACAATACTAAATAAGAATAACTCATAATGGAAGAGATAACATATAACGATGACTTCAAATAAGGATAATCAACAATGAAAGATATAACATGTAACATTGATTTGAAACAATAATAATCAACAATTAAGGAGATAACATGAAGCACTAACTTCAAATAATAATAAATCAACAATGGAAGAGATAACATGTAATGATGACTTCAAATAATGGTAATCAACCATGAAAGGGAGAAGAAGTAACAATGAAAGAGGCAACAAGTTCAATTAAATTATAAGAGAAAAATACCAAGTAAGATGTGGAACAAGTGTTAACAAAGTCATTTAAGGCATGTAAGAATAGACCAACACAAGTAAGAAAAGATTGAATATGAGAATTTGAAACATGATATGACAATTCAATTAAAGCATGGAAAGAGTCTAAGTAGTCTAAATCTGTCAAATAACACATATAACCCGTGTACCCACTCATTACCTTGCGTACACGGCTTTCACATAGCACAAATGACACAATCAATCCAAATGCTAAGGGGTAGTTTCCCCATACAAAGTTAGGCAAGATAATTACCTCAACTAGGACAATTCAACCCTCAGAATAGATTTCCCCTAAAATTCTCCTCCACACGATTCAAATCTAAGGAAAGTCGACTTAATATCATAAAACAATGCAAGGGAAACAAAATTACAGTAGATAAAGCTATTATCTTTACACTTTTTCCAAAAAGTCAACAAAATCAACTTGGGGCTCGCCGGGTCGAAATCCGGGCCCAAGGGTAGGTTCTGACTACCCATAACCCCACGAGTCCATACATGTGATTTGTTTCAAAATCCAAGTCCACATTGACTCTCAAAACTCAAATTGTTTTTCAAAAACTTGACAAAGTTTCACAAATTTTCACAAATTTTCACTTTGATTCACATGATTTTGTTGTTAAAATCTAAGATATATTGATAAAACATAGTTGGAAATAGATTAGAATAACTTACCCAAAGTTTGTTGATGAAAATCCCCTCTCCAAATTGCCTCCTACCGAATCTAGGGTTCTAAAATGAGAGAATATGTTGAAAAATCCCGTCTCCCAATCCTTTTGATTAGCTGTATATGTCACAATTGTGAGAAAAGCTTGCAATTGCAGCACTGACAAGCTTAGGGAAATTCACAAATGCGAACCCTGCTCCCCTCGAAAAATAACGCCGATATGGATATTGATTTCGGCATTGATTTGTCACCAAGCATGCAACCTATCTCTATTCCTATGTATCGTACAGCTCCAGCGGAATTGAAAGAACAATTTCAAGAGTTGGTGTATAAAGGGTTCATCTAGCCTTGTTTCGCCTCGGGGTGCGCCAATGTTGTTTGTTAATAAGAAGGATGGATCCATGAGAATGTGTATTGACATAGGTAGCTGAACAAGGTAACCATAAAGTATCCACTGTCGCGCATTGATGATTCGTTTGATCAGCTCAGGGTGCTAGGGTGTTCTTGAATATTGACTTAAGATCGGGGTACCATCAGTTGAAGATTAGGGCGTCAGACATTCCAAAGACTGCTTTTAGAAGTGGTTATGGGCATTATGAGTTTTAGTGATGTGTTTTGGTTT
The DNA here is from genome assembly GCA_005239525.1 of Nicotiana knightiana. Classification (NCBI taxonomy): domain Eukaryota; kingdom Viridiplantae; phylum Streptophyta; class Magnoliopsida; order Solanales; family Solanaceae; genus Nicotiana; species Nicotiana knightiana. The sequence goes on along the minus strand of ML389957.1, from coordinate 19,953 downwards.
GATTAATTCCCCAACAACTTTCATGCATTTGATGAACAGTGTGTTCCAGCCTTATTTGGATTCTTTTGTCATTGTGTTCATTGATGTATACTGGTGTATTCCCGTAGTAGGGAGGAGAATGAGTAGAATTTGATGATGGTGCTCCATACTTTGAGGGAGAAGAAGTTGTATGCTAATTTCTCCAAGTGAGAGTGTTGGTTAGACTCGATGTCATTCTTGAATCATATGGTATCTAGTGATAGATCAAGGTGGACCCGAAGATGATTAATATAGTTTTGAGTTAGCCCAGACCTTCAACCGCTACAGAGATAAGGAGCTATTTGGGTTTGTCTGGTTTCTATCGTCTTTTTGTAGAGAAATTTTCATCTATTGTAGCCCCATTGACTAAGTTGAGTTAGAAGGGCACTACATTCAGGTGGTCGGATGAGTGTAATGAGAGCTTTCAGAAGCTCAAGGAAGCCTTGAGTAGGGCTCTAGTGTTGGTTTTGCCTTCATGATCGGGGTCATACATGGTTTATTATAATGCTTCATGGGTTAGCATTGGGTATATGTTGATGTAGGATGGTAGGGGATTGCCCGTGTGTCATGCCAGTTGAAGCCCCATGAGAAGAACTATCCAGTGCATGATTTGGAGTTAGCATCTATTGTATATGCGTTCATGATTTGGAGGAATTACTTATATGGCATGTCTTGTTAGGTGTAAATGGATTGTCGGAGTCTCCAACATCCGTTTATACTAAAAGACTTGAATTTGAGGAAGCGAAGATGCTTGGAGCCATTGAAGAATTATGATATCACTATTCTTTATCATCCGGGTAAGGCTAATGTGGTGGTTGACGCCTTGAGTAGGAAGGGAGCGAGTATGGTTAGTTTAGAATTCATTCCAGCGATGGAGATGCCCTTAGCTGTAGATGTTCAGGCTTTGATATTGGATTTATTGGAGCCTAGCAGAGTCCCTGTTTGTGTTGTATCTCAGTCATCCTTGTTTGGGCGCACTAAGGCTCGTCATTATGATGATCCCCACTTGCTTGTCCTTAAGTACACAATGCAGTTTGGTGGTGCTAAGGAAGTGACTAATTGTGATGATGGTGTGTTGCGGCTTCAGGCCAGATTTGTGTTCCTAATGTGGATAGGTTGAGAGAGTTGATTCTCGAGGAGGCTCACAATTAACGGTATTCTATTCATCATGGTGCTACAAAGATGTACCGTGACTTGAAGCAGCAAAACCTGGTGGTGGAAGATGAAGAACGACATTGTTGGTTATGTTGCATGGTGTTTGAATTATCACCAGGTCACATATGAGCATCAGAGACCTAGTTATTTGATTCAAAGATTAGACATACATGAGTGAGACATGATAGGGCTATTGTTTCAATGATGAGTTGTTTGCCTTGATTGTAGTCATATTTTTCAGTCATGATATTATATTTTCATGTTATATCACCATATCTATATACTTCTTACATGTTATCTCACATGTTGTTGGTGTCCTTATGTCACGACCCCAAATCAATATAGGCCGTGGTGGCGCCTATCGTGAAACTAGGCCAGCCAACTATCGAGAGTAACACACAAAACCGTCCGTTTGATGTCCCAAGTCAAAGTAATTCACTTAAAGCTCCTGTTTTAAAGATACAATCAACAATAGTAATACTATAAAAATCAAATCTAACCACAACCCAGCACCCAGATACAACTGTCATACGCATCTAAAGAGATAAATACAAAATTTGAAAACAAGCCCCTATTAGTACAACCCGGAGAATACTAGAAATCTACGAGCTAAGAAAGGAAAAGAAGGCCAGCTGGGGACGCCGAATAGCTACCTCTATCCTCGATCAACCTCCGAGCAAAGGAGAAATCAGCTAACGCTCAAATCTGGTACCTGGATCTGCACACAAAGGTGCAGGGAGTAACGTGAGTACGCCAACTCAGTAAGTAACCAAAGTAACTAAAGAATTGAGTGCAGTGACGAGCATCTAAAAGTGATAATTTCATAGAAATATGTGCCAGTGAAAAAAATGGAGTAATCCAAAAGACTACATTTACCAAATACTTTACAAATTCCGGTTCCCTTTCTAAACTTGCATAAAACATTAACTCAACGTCTATTAAAAAGACTCAGTGTAAGATGAGGCAAAAATAATGATCTCACAATTTATAGCCTCTCGGGCACAATATCACTCATACGTAAGATCTCTCAGTAACTCGTGACTCCTATATCAGTACTCAATGTTCACACTCAACACTCAACACTCTCACTCAAGGGGTACCATGTATCCACACAAACTGCTGCGGCGTGCAGCCCGATCCACATAGCATATGCTGCGGCGTGCAGCCCAATCCGAATAATATATATATATATATATATATATATATGTATATATGTATATATGCTGCGGCGTGCAGCCCGATCCAAATAATAGTCGACTGCGCTCACTTGGGGTGTACAGACTCTTGGAGGGGCTCCTACGACCCAAGCTCCATATTGCTGCGGCGTGAAGCCCGATCCAATATATATATATGCTACAGCGTACAGACCGATCCATATAATATCTATATATGCTGCGGCGTGCAGCCCGATCCATAACTATCCTCACAAACTAGGCTCTCGGCCTCACTCAGTCATCCTCTCAAGCCACTCGGGCAACTCATCTCAACATCACGGGACTCAGCCCCAAATACCTCACAGTATTCTAACACATTGGGATATCATTGAAAAGAAAAGCAACAAGTAATAAACACGAATGATTTCACAATTTTCTATCAAAAATAGTGTGAGAACAGTGTAAAAATACCCCTGGGGGTCTAAACAGATCGACACAAGGCCCCAAACGTGGCATACTACCCATAATATAATATAAACCTAAAAAATACATGACATCTCATGGTTTCAGATCAAGTACGCGGAATAATAGTCGTCAGGGGATGGACCAAGTCACAATCCCTACCGGTGGACGTCCACACGCTCGTCACCTAGCATGTGCGTCACCTCATTTACCAAAACAAAGTGAAATACCGGAGTTTCATACCCTCAGGTCTAGAGTTACAATCGTTACTTACCTCAAACCGTCCCGAAAACTACTCCCAAATGCTCAAAGACTATTAAAATCAGATTAATAACATCAAAATATGGTAGGAAGACGAAACCCATTCAAAATTTATCACAATTGGGCACAAATCCCGAAATTGGTCAAACCCGACACCCCGAGCCCACGTCTCGGAATTCTATAAAAATTTCATCACAATAATACTCATCCTTTCCCGAGTCTATACATATAAAAAGCATCAAAATCCGACTACAATTACCCCTTCAATTACTCAATTAAAGTCCCAATTTCTCATGCCCTAACTTCCCCAAATTTTGGGTTTAAATCCAACTAATTTCGGGTTTAATCACTTAGAAATCAACATAGAATCGAGTTATGAAGTCAAAACTCTTACCTCCAAACGTTCCCCTTTGAATCCCTCTTTAAATCTCTCTCAAGAGCTCCAATTTCGTCCAACAATGGTGAGAAGTGGGCTCAAGCTCGCGGATGTGGCTTTTTAAAGTACACTGCCTAGGCCCCTCATTTAACCCTACGCGATCGCTGAATAGCCCACACGATCGTGAAGATTTGCCTTCCCAACTCACGCAATCGCGTCCCTCCCCACGCGACCGCGCTGAACAAAACCTTCCACTCCTCACCAGCTCACTCTCCTCTACACGGACGCAACCCTGGCCACGCGATCGCGTAACACAACATTACAGACCCACGCGATCGCAACCTGACCTCTGCGATCGCATAGAGAAATTTTTCATCCCTGCCCAACATGGCCTATGTGATCGCGAACCGCTCTACACGATCGCGAAGAGCAAAAATACCTGCAGCAAAAACCTACAAAACAGTTATCTCAAAAACCCATAAATCGATCCGTAACCACCTGAAATTCACCCGAGGCCCTCGGGACCTCAACCAATCATACAAACACATCCCATAACCTTATTCAAACTTAGTCGAGCCTTTGAAACACCAAAAATAACGCAAAAACATCAAATTCACCTCGGATTCAAGCCTATGAACTTTGAAACTTCTAAATTTTTCGAAAGATGCCGAAACCACCCAAAACACGTCCGATTGACCTAAAATTTTGCACACACATAAAAAATGACACTAAAAACCTTTTCCAACTTCTGTAATTCCATTCCGACCTCGATAGCTAATTTTTCAATGCCGACCGAAAATCGCCAAAAACTCAATTTCGCCAATTCAAGCCTAATTCTACACCGGGCATCAAAACCACATTCCGAACATACCACTAGTCCCAAATCACCTAAGAAGCTATCCGAGCAATAAAATCTACATTCCGAGGTCGTTTACCAATAAGTCAACTCCCAGTTGACTTTTCCAACTATTAAGCCAATTTAAGAGACTAAGTGTCTCAGTTCTCACCACGACCACTCCGAACCCGAACCAACCAACCCAACACAACATAAATAGACTAAGAAGCATATGATAAAACATAAATAGGGAAAGCGGGGCTAAAATTCTCGGAACGACCGACCGGGTCGTTACACCTTACTTGTCTAACACAGGTTGAGGGGATTTGTGGCATATTGGTATAATTTGTGGGGATGTATTGATTCTGATACTGTGAGACGTTGGCATATTGAGATTTGAGAAGATTAATGACTGAACTAGGCCATTGAGTTGTGATAATATTAATAGTGAGGTGATGCGTATGCCAGGCCCCCTATCGGGCTGAGTGGTATTGATGACGAAGTGATGCATGCGCCAAGCCATTTGTGCTGAGTTATGATGATCGTTTACTTTTTATCCGATCAGCACTTGGGCTAGGATTATCCCCTCTGTTGTTAGGTGATAACCCATGTTAGCTTGGGCCCAATGAGTGCGTGCACCTGATATATGCTTTGTGAGGTGCTTTATGCCAGGCACCCCGTAGAATGCTGAGATTGCACTTACATGATAATTTAATTGTGAAGTCGTTGATTTTTGCATTGATTCTTGTCATGCAGGCATAGATTCGTATCTTCTTCATGCTAATTTATACTTTGTATCTTAAAACTGATGCCTTAGCTGATTTGTTTGGAAAGCATGCCTATTTTCTTGTTAATGTGATCAAGTTGAACTTGTTATTCTTGAGCTGCTTTTATATTTGCTATTATCGTTACGATGTTATTGTTATTGTCGGATGATTGGAAGTGATTAGTGGATTTTTGAAATGTCGTGACTATCTTCATATGAGGTTAGGCTTTCTACATACAGAGTTCACGAGGTCAGTTGCTTTTATACTACACTCTGCACTTTATATGTAGATCCATGTGTTATTGATAATGTTGATTGCTAGAGGGCGTACCAATTCCTGTTGGATATTTCAACATAGCCATGTTATGCCGTTTGCAGGACTTGGTTTCCCTTTCCTTATTTTTTCCATTACTGTTTATGTTCATCAGACAATATTGTATCATAATTCAGACCATTGTACTTATTTATTCTATAGATTTCATGAACTCGTTGACACTAGGTTCTGGGATGGTATTTCAAATGCACAACTGTTTGGAAACATTTATTTATCTTATTATACTTTGAAACTATTTCTTATTGTTATTGAAGTTTATTTCAGTATATTGAATGTTGGCTTGCCTAAAAAGAAGTGTTAGGATCCATCACAACCTCAGTGGTATTTGGCGCAATGACACATAATTCGCTTCTGCACATTTTGTGCAATTTCTGAGGTTGGTATTGGTGGTGTACATCTGGCTAAGTAGGAGATCTAGAGGAGACTTCATGATGAGCTTCTTTGATTGACCGATCTTCAGCACATTGAGTCCCCGACTTAACTTATCTATTTAGCCTATATATTTCTTATTGGATAGACATTGTTATTCAGTTTATACCCTCTTACTCTCGTTAAATGCTTGTGATAGTTGTGACACCCAATTTTGGGAGAGTTTGTGAGATAGTTGTGGTCTTGTTTAAACCCTATATGAGGTTCATGTATTTTTGATATTGAGATGTGACTTATTCCGCTTCTTTAATTATATCTTGAATGAGGTAATGACTTAATAATTGAATTCTGTTGCTGATGTGAGTGTTGGCTTGCCTAGAAAACGAGTTAGGTGCTACAACGTCCTTTGATGGGATTATGGGTTGTGACAAGTTGGTATTAAAGCTCTAGTTCTAAGGGTCTCGCAAGTCATGATCAAGTCTAGCAGTGTCTTGTGGACCGGCAAAGGGACGTCATTATCTATCTGTGGGAGGCTATAGGGCTTTAGTAAAACTTCCCCTTTTTGATTCCTTTTAATGCGTTGATTATTATTTGAGTCTAAATTCTCCCTTCAAGTCTCTCACAAATGGTTAGAACACACACTTTAGTAGCGGCAACATGTACTAAAGAAGCAACACCACTGTCCATAGCCAGGAGAGGTAGGGCCTAGGGTAGGGCCAAAGCTCCAACTAGGGACCACATCACAACTAGATGTGGAGCATCCAACATAGCCTATAACCATTTTAGGGAAGTTGTAGCGTATCAACATATGGATCCGGTGGAGGATGAGATCATGGATGAGCATATTGAGGCTCCAGTGAATGTCCAACATTCAGAGGGTTTCGTTACTGCACCAGTTTTCTAGGAGGTCATGACTATGATGGTTCACTTTATAGATGCAATGACCAAGGATGGAGTGGTTCCAGTGGACCCAGCCATATCTCAGGCTAGAGGAGGAGATCAAACCTCTATCAGTCAACTCTGGAGAAGCCTATTGTAGTAACTAGACTCGTGGTTGAGCCTGTAATGTCTACTGAGGAGCAGAAGAGGCATGAGAGGTTCCAAAAGTTACATCCTCCTCACTTTGATTGTGATGCTTCAGAATATGCCCATGATTTTCTTGATTGGTTCTATCATATGCTTCGCAATTTGTGCTAGTAGAGTCCAATGGAGTGGATTTCACTACTTTTTAGCTGAGGGGAGCCGCTAGGAGATGGTGGTTGACTTATGATCTAGGCACAACTAGTTTATCTCCTCTCTTATGGACTCAGTTTTCGCATCTATTTCTTGAGAGGTACATCCCATTCACGAGGAGGTATCAGTTGAGAGGCCAGTTCAAGTATCTGTTGTAGGATCGTACAACAGTGCTAAGTACGAGGTGAGATTCATAGAGTTTTCTCCTAATATAGCTTTCTTAATACCCACCGACGCAGACAAGGTGGGGAAGTTTATTGAGGGTTTGACCTATGGCATCAAGGTTACTATGGTTCAAGATTCAGTGATGAGGACTACATTCCATCTGGCCGTAGACACAGCTCGGAAGATCGATCATATTTGCAGCCAGGGGAGAGAGGTCATGATGAGGGACAAGGGGTCTCGCCGTTCTGGCAATTTCAGTGGTACCTCATCTAGAGGTAGAGGTACGTTCAGTAGAGGCGACCATGTTAGTCTAGCTCATTTTAAACAGCATGGATCCCGTGGTGCTATGGCTCGATCATCTTTTAGCACTCCAGTTCCGTCATCCTTTGGAGCTATTCTAGCAAGCTCATTCTGTGCTCTGTTTGTTCAGGGTTTTTCCAGTATGTATATAGCTCCTCAAGTATAGTATCAATCTGAACAACATCTTTTGGTTAGGGGATGTTATGAGTTTTGGGAGTTCAGTCATGTGAGAAAGTATTGCCCCAGGACTTGTCGAGGCACATCTTATCAGAGTTCCCGGTTACTGGTTCACGCACTTGATGTACCACTCGCTACCTAGTCATCTGGAAGGGGAGGGCAGGCGGTGAGATGTCACCCTAGAGGGGGAGGTCAGGTTCGTGGAGGTTCGACTAGTGGAAGTTAAGCCCATTGCTATGACTTTTCGGGTCGACCCGAGGCAGTTGTAGTAACCCTTTTAGGAGGGTGCTACTTATGAAACATAGCTAAATTACTACTTACAACATTCAATTATTAATTTAAAAAGGCATTCATAATAATTTAGTAGAGGAAATAGGCCCATGTGATAAAGGTTTCAAGGTGCAATATTTTTGTTTTCTTTTTGAAAACACACTTCACAAAATTTATTAAATGAAATACAATGTCAAAGTATCAAGATAATATGACACAACCCTAAAAAGCAAAACAAGTCACCGATATCAAGCTATAAGGTTATAGTCTTGCGATCCAACAAGACTAAAAAATTACATATATAAGTGTGACATATAGATTATGTACAAGTCCCAAAACTATACAAAACCTAGGTGCATATGCAAATGTGATCTCCACAAAATCTCCCGAAGAGTCTATTCCAAAAGGCCTTCTTGAAATCTCTCCTCGCACATTACCTACGATAGAAAACAACAATCACTAAGAATAAAGCTCAGTGGTCTATAAAATTATACTTGGAGATATTAAATTCTCCATTTCACCTATTCTATCATGGTAGCTCAAATGAAACATGAAAGTAAACAAATATATCAAAAGTATCGAACATCAAACCTGAAGTGTTTCCAAATATCAATAACAATGTTCAAGATTGAAGTGTCAAGAAAGCGTATTCTATCAATCCAAGAGAATTTTCCAAATATACATTTTTCTCCCAATATGTATGTCATGCCATCACACTAAGTATAATCAGATATCAAGATGGACCGAGCCCCAAATCAAGTAGGGTCGAAACCCAATAGTCTAGAGAATCAAGAACCATATTAAAAATAGCTTCCTAGTTCATACTTAACACGGACGTATTCCATTATTGAAGACGAACTAAAATTCCAAAGTCAACATGAAAAAAGATCGAATCAAGAGGCATGCCAATAACAAGAAGGACAAAGTCCCAACAAGGATGAAATGATCAAGTAATCCGTACAAGTGGGCGAGTTAGCAAATATCATGCAATACTTGATATAACATGAATACGACGATATAAATTGAAGAAAGGAAACAAAAGCTCAAGTTATTTCAACACATACTACAAGTAAAAAGAGTACAACTTCAAGTTTATACACGAAACTTGGTGTTTTACCACAAAACAATTCAACTACAACTTGAGGATGTTCTAATCGTCTACGCCATAGACCAGCCAAATCCGTCCACTTCCTCAAACACTTACCCTTGGATTTTATAAGGGTATATATTCATTAAATACATAATCAAATATCTATATAAGTTTAGTGATTTCATCATGTCAAACTAAAGATGATATTGGTGAAAATCACCATAAATATTTGAAACAAAAATTCTGGACATTACCACTGTCTTGTGTTGTGACTAAGTTTTGAAGTTGTAAAAGGACAAACTAGACTGTGTGGTCTTAATTAATGTTTTAGATATATGTTTTAGGGTTTCTTTTAAACTTTAATCACCCCCATACTGGTTTCGTATAATAAGTTATGCTCAAAGTACTAACCATAGGACAAGGAGGGTTTGTAAAACTGAAAATCTGGACAACACCAGCCTTGTAATTTATCACTTCTTTTCAGGTAAATACAAGAAAAAATAGATTTTGGAGCCCGAACAGAAGTTATAGAGATATGAAACACTTTTCTGTAAAGGTTTGTCTCACTTAAAAAGGAGTTTTATACAAAGATATATGCTAAATCTACTAACAATGTTCCAGTTAAAAAACGGGATTGGTAAACTTTACCTCAAATGTGAGAAGTAACTTGTAGCTCAACCAAGACAAGTATTGTTGGTGACTTGGTGGGAGAATTTTATGAGATAATAGGAGTTCTTGAGTTTTTATTTTGCCGGATAAAAAAAATTTAGAGGAGGTCCTTAAGGATATCTCACAAGGATGACAATATATATCACATTGGATAATGATGAACAAAAGGTGGATGCCCAAAATTTTTCTTCTTTGGATAAATACTAAAGGGAGGCTCCATAAAACCTTAAATATATAAAGTATTTCATAATAATTCATCACAATGATATTAAGTTTTATGCATAACAACAAAATGGAACTTCTTTTTCAATATTAAAACATCTAGAGTAAGCAACTTTCCTATATCGTCAAATTCATGTTTAGGAAGTGCGAAGTAAAATCTATCCTCATTATAAAGATTCTTAATAAAGAACGCAAATATTAGTCTAAAAACATTGGGGGTGTTACAACTGTGGCCTTAGATGCTGTTATCATAAGTATGGTTTCAGTCTGTCATAGAGATGCTTCTACGTTGTTTGATCCAGAGTCTACTTATTATTATGTATCATTATATTTTTCTACTTATTTGGATATGCTTCATGGTTCTCTTGATATTTCTATTCATGTGGCTATGCCTATTTTTGATTCTATTGTAGTGGATCATGTGTATTGATTTTGTGTAGTTACTATTGAGGGATATGAGACTATGGTGATCTTCTGTTGCTTAATATGGTTGATTTTGAGGTGATTTTGGGGATGGATTTGTTATCTCCATACCATTAGATTCTTGATTGTCACACTTTGCCAAGGTTTGAATGGAAGGGTTCTCTTTATCACACTCCTAGTTGGATGATTTCATTTCTGAAGGGTCAACGGATGGTTAAGAAGGGGGATTTAGCGTATCTAGATTTTGTGAGAGTTGTTAGTTCTAATACTCCTACTATTGATTCAGTTCCAATAGTAAGGAGTTTCATTATGATACAAAACTCCGAATCAAAGCAAAGTACAACAGGAAGGGAAAACAGAGATGCTGCAAACGCTGAATAACTACCTCTATATCCCCACGATCCGGCACCGCTAAGGNAGTACGCCAACTCAGTAGTAATGGAAATAAATCAAGTCTAAGTAGCAAGGAATCACATAAAAATCAATGTCATCAATTCACAATATACACAGCCTTACTTTCCAATAGTATACATAGATATACGAAATCGTCATGCCTTAGAAATCAACTTCACAAAAGTCCTTAAAACAATGCACAATTTTAACAACCATAAAATAAGGATTTGGTATGCAGATGAATGTAGTAACATTATAAGTAGCTCCTCGGGCTAAAACATGTTTCATAATCAGCCCCTCGGGCATACCTCACAATCCCTCAGCACCTCACAATCACTCAGCACCTCACAACCGCTCATACCTTCCAATCACTCAATCACTCGCACTCGGTGCGCTCACTGGGGTGTGTACAGACTCCGGAGGGGCTCCTTCAGCCCAAGCGCTAATATCACTCAGCACCTCACCATCACTCTTGGCCCTCGGCCACACTCGATGGAACCACTCGAAAATCCCCTCGGGCGAAGTAATAGAACAGGGTACTCGACCCGAAAACATCATTTTAATGCTCATGTAGTGTAAATCAGGCTGAGTTTCAAATAAAACAGTATGCACAATGATGCTGAGTAAAATCATCAACAGGTAGTGAGGAAAACATCAGTAAAACGCCCTCAAAGGGGTCTAAACAGATCGGCACGAGGCCCCAAACACGGCTTACAACCCAAATATTTCACAAATCTTTAGAACATAATTTAACATAAGATGTTGAGTAAATATGCAACTCATTACTTGCCGCAGAGAGGACCTAGTCCAATCCAAAAATCAGTACGCGCCACATATTCGTCATCCGAGATGTGCGCCATTCCAAATTCAGTGAGAAAATAATGCAGTCCGGGGTTCCATACCCTCAGGACAAGATTTAAGACCATTACTTACCTCTACCGGGCCGCGACACTAGTCCGCTATGACTTTGCACCTCAAATTAGCTCCCGATTTCTCCGAATCTAGCCAAAACCAGTTCAACATCATTAATATATACTCAAGGAAAACAACCCAATTGAAAATTATCAATTTAATCAAAAATATCGAAATTCGGCCAAACCTGAGTCCCGGGCCCACATCTCGGAATTCGATAATTTTTACATCCTTAGAATTCTCATCCTCCCACGATTCTATGAATACCAAGAACACTAAAATTGGACCACAATTGCCCACTCAAAATCCTCAAAAGAAAAATAAATTTTCCATGCACCCTTCTTCCCCAACTTTGGTTCAATTCCTGAAATTTTATGGTTTAATCACTTAGGAATTGACATAAAAACGAGTTCTGAAGTTAAGAAAATTACCTCCAAGTGACTCCCTTCAATTCCCTCTTCAACCCTCTCAAGGTGCTCTCAACTCGCCGACAATGGAGAAAAATATGAGCCACTTTCGCACAAAAGGCCTTTTAAACATTCTGCCCAGCTAAAATATTTTCTTCACTGCGATCGCAAACACTGGCATGCGATCTCGAAGAACAAATCTGCTTCCCCATCAAATTACCCTACGCGATCGCAAACATCCTCACGTGATCACGATTCATCAGAACATAAACCCACGCGATCGCAAACCTTTAAGACCCCGGAAAATTTTCCTAAGCAATATAGGATTCAGGGTGTCAGGTAGACTAATTATAATATTTTATGTGATTTAAATATGATGTAAATTAATTGGATGTGGTGAATAAGTTTATGAGTCATATAATAAGTAAGTTAGGGTCCAAGGTGAGGCCTAAGTCCAAGCCAAGTGGGAAAATTTCATAATAGGCTAAAATTTCAAAGGTACTTACACTAGTCCATACTTTGAACGAGAATATCTAATTATATATAAGGTATTATGTGATTAATAACCTATAAAATGAAATTTCTTTGAGTCTAATTTCCAACGCTTCAAACCGTTCTTCATTGGGCCATTCCTACACAAAGTTATGATTAAATTACCAAAGGCTGGATTTGCAACCATTTTTGCGATCGCGAAACGACTATGCAGACCGCATTTGTATCACATAATGGGGCAGAATCGGGCAAAACCATTATGCTGTCGCATGTTGATTATGCTATAGCATAGTTGATTATGCTGTCGATTATGCTATAGCATAATGATTATGCTTCCCACATGTTGATTATGCTGTCGATTATGCTATAGAATAATTGACTTCGGGGGTCATTTTTGGAACTTTTCATATCCGAAACCATTTTGATAAATAAGCTTTGGGGCTTCATTTGAGACTATTTTTACACTAAATCTAGAGATAGGTGAGAGAATTTTCGAGAGAGAAAGAGGGAACCTAGCCTCCCAATCATCAATCTTGCACAAATCCTCAAGAATCAAGCTTGCTAATCTCTAGCTCACTATCATCCGGGTAAGTTCTACTTCCAAAAATTTCATGCAAGAGGTTAAGTGTTCAAATATGTTGTGAGGGTTAGAAATAGGCCATGCATGTGGGACTAAGTTGTAGTATGTTCTATTAAAGAACTAATTTGGGTAGTTCATGTTAAAAATTGGGTGAAGGAAGAAGAGATTGCCATTTCTAAACCTTGTAGTCTACTTCACATGCTAGGTGTTTGATGAAATTCCTAAGAGCGTTATACCATGGGTAATCTTTCTAATTATTAATCGATTTCCTCTATCTCCTTATAGATTGTTATGGCTAGAGGTGTTGGTGTATTGTATAAACCTAAGGAAAAGCTCTTTGAGGTATGAATGTCTAACTTTAACCTTTGTAGAATCCTCTTGTTGGGTCCGAGCATACGACATGTGTACCTTGTTTGAGAAAATGTGAATTTATTGTTCAAATGTGTTGAGGCATAAGATTCTATTCTCTGATTTTCCTAGTTGAATTGTCATACTACAGTGCTATATGAGGTTGTGAAAAGTGTTTTGATGTGCCAGTCTTATTATGTGCAAAGCTCGTAAATGCTCGAGGATATCGATATGAAGGTATGTGTTAATGAGTGAAAGATTGTCGATGTGCCCAAGTGTGGGAATGTATATAATGGCTAAAAGCCATGCATGGAAAGTAATGAAAAAGGGTATTGTGAAATGATGTAAATGAGCTGAACGATTATGGCAATACCGTGTACATGAATTACTGCTTGGTGAGAATTATGGTGCCTTGGGTCCAAGTAAATAAATTATTTATATGAACTTGTGTTCCTTGAAATGATGTTTCTTGTGATGTAATTGTTTGTGATTGTTGTTGTGAATTTAACTTTTCAGGAGGGGTCGGGTTGCGCGCTGCAACACGAAGTTATAAGGTGATGTGTTGTGGTGATAAGGGTGGCCGAGGTAATAAGGGTGGCTAAGGTAATAAGGATGAAATGTGATCGATATCACTACTAAAATGATAATCTATGAGCTCTTGAATATGATGATGTTGAAAGGGAAAAAAGAGAGATTGTGCATCTTGTTTGATGTTGGTTGTTTCTTTCCACGTGCATTGATTGATTGGTTCTAGTACTGTCTCTTGGTTGTGTATTGTTTGATTTGTTTCGTGTTAATTGTCTGAGTATGTGCAAAATTGGGTATTCTAAATATATTGAGGCATGATGCCCTACTCTCTTACTTCTGAGTATGTGCAAAATTGGGTATTCTAAATATATTGAGGCTTGATGCCCTACTCTCTTACTGTCTAGCTAAAATTCATGTATTTGCTATTCGAAATTGTGGAAAGGTGATTTACTTGTGAATGTTTGCCATGTGTAAGGTTGGTTAAGTACCCTAATGTGCCGATATAAAAGATTGGTAGCGAACTCAAGTATGTGAACATGATTAAGTGCTAAGAGCTGTAAAATGATATGATAAACAGGAATTGTGGTTGATTCAGTCATACCACACTGATTGTGGAAATGTCTTATTTGACTCGTGTTTTGGGCAATGATCTGTTATGACTTGATATCGTATGGGTGATTGGTTTTACTGAGATTGTGTCCTTACGATGAAATTCTCTGTGAATATGGTGTTGATGGAAAGGAAAAAGGGGAATCTGTGGAACTTGTGATTTTGATTGTTTCTGTTTCTGTGCAATGCTTACTGATTCTATTACCGTCTCTTATCTGTGCATTGTTGATCTTACTTAGAGTAAAGTTTGTTCATACATACCAGTACAATTCAAATGTACTGACGTCCCTTTTTTTGGGGGCGCTACATTCTTATGATGATTGTAGGTGGTTTCATAGTAGGTAATTCAGCCCGCCGACCGTAGTGCCTCCTCTCCATTCCGTAAGTTGCATTGGTGAGCCCCACTTCCTCTCGGGGCCATGTGTGGTTCATGCCACCTTCTTTTGAGTTTATTGTGTATTGTAAGGTATAACTAAAGCCTTGTTTCCGACAGGTAGTGTTATGTTTCTAGTATTCGTAGAGGCTCCGTAGACACGATGTGGTTAGTGTGCATATGTATTTTGGGTAAGTAAGGGTACGGTTCGAAATCGTGATCCACGTTGGTGAATGTTGTATGTATTTTGCAAGTATTTGATTTCATATGTTGGTAATGATAAAAAGTAGAAATGAATTAAAGTCATAAGTTTATGCTTAAGTTATAAATGGCTATTCCACATGAATAATGTATATTGAAATCACGGGGTAACGCGTGGGATAGGAAAGGCAAATCAGGTTAGCTTGACTGGGTTCATTCGGGTAGGCGCCGATCTCGTCCCTCGATTTTGGGGCGTGACAAACTTGGTATCAGAGCCTAAGGTCTTAAAAGTGTCCTAGGATGTCTCGGAGCCGTGTCTAGTAGAACCCTTCTTATCGGTGTGTTGTCGACCACATCTATAATTAGGGGGCTACATGGACATTTAGGAATTTCACCTTCATTGATGCTCCAATCGTGTGATAGATCTAAAGTTAGGGAGTTAGTTTTCTCTCTAAGACTTACTCTCAAAATGAGTAATCATGATACCATAATCCGCATGTTTGAAGCCATGAGGAGGGAATGATCCCACCATTGAGTCCGAAGGGACGCCCAAGGGCTTGTTAGGAGAATGTATTGAGTTGTGGAGGGATTGGTAGAACCTATCGCTAAGAGGGGAGTGCCCTTGTCCCTATTGATGTCACAAACCATTGCATGGACCTACTCTTTGAATGAGATCCTATATTTCTTGAAATTCACTATACCGCAAATTTTCTTATATGCAATCTCTTATGGCACCGTGCTCTATAATCATGTCCTTGAATTGAGTTGTAACTATAGACTTACCATATCCAACACACCTTTCTAAACTCTAACAAGGGACTATACCTGAAGAATTTCTCATCGAATGAAGGGATGAACCATTATCGTATTTTCGCACAAAATAAAAAAGATATCTTTTCTTGACTCTTTTTCTTCGGGTTTCTGCTTCGATCTGAATATTGATATGGGTAAAGATATTGCTTTGTTTCATCATCACCTCTAGTATGTTAGTGCCCTCGCTCTATCTTTGTTGAGGCTTCCATTTTGGCCTAGTGGTCGGAATCGACTAAATTTTTATTTGCTTGGCGAGAATCTCCCTCTTCTCCGACAGGTTAATTTCTGAAAGTGGTCTACTCAATTACTTTTAAACATTATTAAATCTCCATCGAAGCTAGGGTCCGTCGAGCCTCCATGTAGCTGGATCGTGCTACTTATTCTTGTTGCCCATCTTATTCTTGAAGGTTGTAAGGAAGACGAGCATTTTTCCCTCCTCCTATGGATTGCATAATACTTGTTTAAGTATCGTTTTATGTTAATTGCTCCATGATGCTACGAATCCAGATGATTTTGATGTTTGTAGTGGCCCCCTAGACATGAAGCTATTGAGTTTACTCCTAAAACCTCAAGTTCCCTTTTTGATAGTTCATCTGACATACCCTGCTTCCCCTAGTTGATGACCCATTTCTCGGTTCCAATTTCGAGGACTGAAGAAAGAGCATAATTGTGTCCCTGGTATCTAGAAATACAATTTCTTTTATTAATAGTAATCCACCCAAATTCTGTACCAATTCCGCTGAATCCAGAAAATGGGACAGATGTGACAATACCCCTAGTAACACATTCATATGTCAAGCCTTTCTCTCGGCCAAGTCTTATAGCGTCTCCCAGTTTTGTTGGTAATAACTAGTTGTGTAGAAGTGTGTTGCAGTGCTTCGTTGTGAAGTACAGTTGGTAAAAATAATTGGATTTTAAAATTCTGGAGCTATGCATAATGTGACTATATGCGGAGATCTTCTTTCAAAAACGTAAAGGTCCTCGTAATCCCTTATATTATCACCTTTCCTAGTGGTTACAATGTAAAGGTCACTTCTATAAGCTCTCTCACTTTATTTTCATTTGTCTTGCATCATGTGTTGTTTACCCGTAATCTTCAATGCGATACTAAAATTCTCAACTAGTTATCCAACTATATGATCTGATCTAATTCACCTCACTTTTATGTACTCTACAAGCACCCTGAGAGTGGGAAAGTTTCCCCTTTACTACAGACTTCTAAATGTCTTCAACTCTGTTTAAGTTTGTTGATTCCAAGTGGTGCTCTTAGTTGTGCTGCCTTACTATCTATTTCATCTGGTAACTCTCCTTGTGAATCTAATTTTATTCCTAATGGCATCGAGGGTCGGAGTATGTTCCTTTTTGTTATGATAAAAAGGTGTTTCTCGCACTCCTTGTGAGATTTTCTCCTAAAGGATCATCTACCTGCCCTGCTTGTTCATGTGACTAGGTAACTTAGGTTACTCTTCTCTGATAAGTGCATCAAGACTTCTCACCCTTTCGTAGTTATTCATATGCTCACTTCGAGGCCTTATTCTACACTAGCTCGTAATGATTGTAAGTACTTTCTCGCCATTGTCGATGATTTTCTAGGGCTACGAGGGCTTGTCTCATGGGTTCCAAAAGTAATGATTTTCCTTAAAAGATCAAGCTTAAATTTCCGTGATTTCAAACCAAAGTGTCCCCTTTTCAAAAGTCTTAAATCGATCAGATTTGATGAGATTATGTGGCATTCTACTCACTCGGCTTCTAGGAGAATGATGTTCCCCGTAACTGTTCCTCGCGTACTTTGTATTTTCATATGTTTATGTCTAAGAAGGTAGTGATAAAAGAAGGGTGTGAATTGATTTGATTGAACTATATGATCATGGTAATATCCTATATGATGCATTATCAACAAGAATCATCGTGGCTTGACTTCATAGGGATTGTTGATTGAAATGAAATTATATTCTTGTTGATGAACACCTTTGTGATTTCATTAATGGTGGTAGGGACTATTATGAACACATTNTTGTGGGTGGTTGTTGTTACCATGAATCCTAATGTCCGGTGGAATGTAAATTGTACAGTGAAAATCATTAAAGGTAAAGTTAATGGATAGTTAACTCATGCGAGGTGTCTAGCTGTCATCCTTGTTAGGTAAGTTTAGGGATTGGGATTGCTTTCGTGAGTGTGTTATGGAAAAGCTTGTAAGCCTAGGAGACCACTTTGAAGGCTGAAAGTGTCGTGGGAGGAAAATGTTTTCCNTAGTATGGTTTTGGGTGATTCTCTGACAGGTGGATAGGCCTAGTTACAAAGGAAATGCTGCCGAAATTTCTGAAAAATTTGGGAGTTAGTCAAAATTTAGGGACTTTAGGTAGGATAGAAAAGAGATATGTTATGTTAGGTGTTTGGGTCAGGCTCTACCTCTCATTCGGGGATGAATGATCCTAAGCGGGGGAGAATGAAAGACCCCATTTTGCTAAGCAATATAGGATTCGGGGTATCAGGTAGATTAATTATAATATTTTATGTGCTTTAAATATGATGTAAATGAATTGTATGTGGTGAATAAGTGTATGAGTCATATAAGAAGTAAGTTAGGGTCCAAGGAGAGGCCTAAGTCCAAGCCAAGTGGGAAAATTTCATAATAGGCTAAAATTTCAAAGGTACTTGCACTAGTCCACACTTTGAACGAGCATATCTAATTATATATAAGGCATTATGTGATGAATAACCTATAAAATGAAAGGTCTTTGAGTCTAATTTCCAAATCTTCAAACATTTTGTCATTTGGCCATTCCTACACAAAGTTATGATTAAATTAGCAAAGGCTAGATTTGCAACCATTTTTGCGATCGCGAAACGACTATGCAGACCGCATTTGTGTCACATAATGGAGCATAATTGGGCAAAACCATTATGCTATCGCATGTTGATTATGCTATAGCATAGTTGATTATGCTATAACATAATGATTATGCTGATGTCGATTATTCTATAGCATAATTGACTTCGGGGGTCATTTTTGGAACTTTTCATATCCGAACCCACTTTGATAAATAAGCTTTGGGGCTTCATTTGGGACTAGTTTTACACTAAATATAGAGATATATGAGAGCATTTTAGAGAGAGAAAGAGTGAACCTAGCCTCCCAATCATCAATCTTGCACAAATCCTCAAGAATCAAGCTTGCTAATCTCCAGCTCACTATCATCCGGGTAAGTTCTACTTCCAAAAATTTCATGCAAGAAATTAAGTGTTCAAATATGTTGTGAGAGTTAGATATAGGCCATGCATGTGGGATTAAGTTGTAGTACGTGCTATTAAATAACTAATTTGAGTAGTTCATGTTAAGAATTGGTGAAGGAAGAAGAGATTGCCATTTCTAAACCTTGTAGTCTACTTCACATGCTAGGTGTTTGATGAAACTCCTAAGAGAGTTATACCATGGGTAATGTTTCTAATTATTAATCGATTTCCACTATCTCCTTATAGATTTTTATGGCTAGAGGTGTTGGTGTATTGTATAAACATAAGGAAAATCTCTTTGAGGTATGTATGGCTAACTTTAACCTTTGTAGAATCCTCTTGTTGGGTCCGAGCAGACGACATGTGTACTTTGTTTGAGAATATGTGAATTTATTGTTCAAATGTGTTGAGGCGTAAGATTCTATTCTCTGATTGTCCTAGTTGAATTGTCATGCTACCGTGCTATATGAGGTTGTGAAAAGTGTTTTGATGTGCCAGTCTTATTATGTGCAAAGCTCGTAAATGCTCGAGCTTATCGATATGAAAGTATGTGTTAATGTAGGAAAGATTGTCGACGTGCCCAAGTGTGGGAATGTATATAATGGCTAAAAGCCGTGCGTGGAAAGTAATGAAAAAGGGTATTGTGAAATGATGTAAATGAGCTGAACGATTATGGCAGCACCGTGTACATGAATTACTGCTTGGTGAGAATTATGGTGCCTTGGTCCCAAGTAAATAAATTGTTGATATGAACTTGTGTTCCTTGAAATGATGTTTCTTGTGA
>ML389952.1:0-139305 GCA_005239525.1 Nicotiana knightiana | reverse complement strand
GTCACTTAAAGTGGAAAAACTCCCTTATTACCCTTACCCGGTGAAAAAGGAGGTGTGACAATATTGAAGCAAAACAAAGTAAAATGCAAGTGCATATAATTCTTCCATTTTTGGAAAGCAACTTTACAAATAATAACTCAAAATTACAAAACAAGTATCCATCTTACTTGGTGCCAAATATTATCAAATTTCTTAATAACGATTCTTCGGAAAATTCATCTGCTGCCCATATTTTGCATTTTAGAAGTAAGAAACATGATTAATCTTAACGACTGTTGTTCGTAATTTTTTCCAATATTAGTTCTTCTGATCGATAAGTATAGTAATAAAATGAATCTTTGCATAAATATAAAAGTTTATTGAATATTACTTGATTGGATATTTTTCCTATAATTAACATATATACTTTTATCAAGTATAAAAAGTTAAAAAGACAAAGTGGTATTAAGATATCATTTTTTACGTTACTTATATTGCATATGTGACAGATTTAATTCTCGTAAATATCTTATCTTCTTCTTTCTATAACTGAAGTACTCTGTAATCGTTAGAATTAATAAAAAGCACGAGTAAATATAGTAAAAGTGTAAAAAAAATTCTTGCGAAAAGACTAAAAAAACTTAAANCCTCGATTTTTGGGATTTCTAAATAATTAAATGGTGTCCCGGTACACCGTGAAAATCCGGGTGGCGACTCTGAAAACAAATAAATCCCAAAATCGAATAATGTCACTTAAAGTGGAAAAACTCCCTTATTACCCTTACCCGGTGAAAAAGGAGGTGTGACAATATTGAAGCAAAACAAAGTAAAATGCAAGTGCATATAATTCTTCCATTTTTGGAAAGCAACTTTACAAATAATAACTCAAAATTACAAAACAAGTATCCATCTTACTTGGTGCCAAATATTATCAAATTTCTTAATAACGATTCTTCGGAAAATTCATCTGCTGCCCATATTTTGCATTTTAGAAGTAAGAAACATGATTAATCTTAACGACTGTTGTTCGTAATTTTTTCCAATATTAGTTCTTCTGATCGATAAGTATAGTAATAAAATGAATCTTTGCATAAATATAAAAGTTTATTGAATATTACTTGATTGGATATTTTTCCTATAATTAACATATATACTTTTATCAAGTATAAAAAGTTAAAAAGACAAAGTGGTATTAAGATATCATTTTTTACGTTACTTATATTGCATATGTGACAGATTTAATTCTCGTAAATATCTTATCTTCTTCTTTCTATAACTGAAGTACTCTGTAATCGTTAGAATTAATAAAAAGCACGAGTAAATATAGTAAAAGTGTAAAAAAAATTCTTGCGAAAAGACTAAAAAAACTTAAAACTAACAAAAAGAAGAAGAAGAAGAAGAAGAAGAAGAAAATACGCGGGGCGGGGCGGGGCGGGTGAATTTTGCGGGTTAAGAAAAAACCCGCACCGCTTGCCATCCCTAAGAGTTGTGCTAATTATGGCTTAAAATAACTAACACACAACTGAAAATAGTCTTATTTAGATGGAAGGATAATTTGGACTTCGTTCCCTTCCGTTACGCCATTTTCCAAGCAAAGAATCCCCTAATTTAAGGAACTAATAATGGTTGTATATAAAGTTTAAAAAAAAACTTGTCCAGGGCAAGTAATATACAAAATTAAGATAATTTTAGTAAATAAATTTCAAATATTGTATAGGAAGAAAATAACCTAACTTCTACAATTACACCCCGATTGGATGCAACTCAGACAGCGAGTCCATTCGAACTCAATTTCAACGTAAAATATAGATACACATGTAACAATTCACTAAATTTTTAACACCATAAGAGATCTAAACTCATAAACTTAATAGTATAGTGAGTTCATAGTTGAATAGTTGAGAGGATCAAATCCGTCAAATTCAAATCCAACCACCCAACAGATTAATAGATTAACAGTTCAACGTGCAAAATCAATCATATAACGAAAGATTAGGTATAGGTTCAGAGTATATCTTGGTCAGATAAGGAGCTTAATTGCTTTATTTTGGTGAAAACACACATTAAAAATAACGATAATTTTAGTTAAAGTCCCACTGTTGAAGTACAATAATATACTACTATAAAACTTGGAATTAACATATGGTCACGTTAGCACGCCATAGCATCCATGGTTGACATTAGAAAAATAAATTAGTAGTATAGTTTATGTCTTAAAAAAAATGATTAAGTTCGGAATACGAAGACTACACATCTAATTCAAGTGTAAAAGGCCTCTTTTTTGTCTCACAATTTTGTGAACCCGAAATTTTGTGAATTCAAAAGTGTAAGATATGGGTCCACAAATTTATGAGATAAAAAAAGGCATCACACAACTAATGTTATTTGTATGAGGCACACCATAAAACTTCTCGTTCAAAAGGTATTATAAGTTGAAGGAGACTTCTGAATTTATAAATATTTTCGGTGCGCTAAGCTCCAGCTACGCTTTGAATACAAACTAAAAAAGATTCCTAATAATAGACTTATAATTTATACAATTGGTTGGATTGTATTCCTAAACTCCACATAACTAGTTTAATCAATTTGGTCAACAAACTCGTTAAAGAAGGTATGATTTTAATAAAGAGCATCTTTGTGCACAAGTCAATTAACAAAAGATTGAAACAATAATAAACTCAGTACAGAGTTGACAAAATTCAGTATCAATATCAAATACTTCAAAGTATGAACGAATCTTATCATACTTTTGGAAAGTAAACATACCCGAATGCACAACATCTGATACTCGCCTAAATTAGTAGCGATACCACGGAGATTCTTCAAAATTTATAATTAACTGCTACAACTGATAGACGTGGCCAATCGGCTCGCAATGTTTTACATGTCCTGGAAAAATAAGCAATACCAGGAAAAAGTTCTGTTACCGGGCTGTTTGCCAGTTCACTGTTACATTGACAATGAACGCCACGACTTATTGCAGTGGAGAAGGTAAGGCAGCACACTTCCAAGTTCTGCATCTCACTTAGCCTGCTGCTGAGACAAATAAGTACCACGACACATAACCTTTGTCGTTGTACAACAACAACAACTTCATCTCAGTCCCAAACAAATTGGGGTCGGACACATAACCTTTGTCGTTGTAACAATTACATTACCCTACAATAAAATCCAGGCAAAGGTGCACAATTAGTCTGCAGATAGCAAGAACAAAATATTCACTTTCTACTGAAAACTATTACCTTTGTTCCTCAAAAGAGTCAGCACCATAAACCAGTTCACTGTTGAGGGCCCGGCACAGGAACTTGCTCCATCACGGGTAATGGGGAGACATTTAATAAGCTGCCTTCCAAGTTGAAAGTGCATAAACAATACGACCTTTCCATCCCTGCAGTAGCCACTGACCGTCTACATCAATCACAAAATCCTTGTGATATGCCTTCACCCGCTCTTTTGCCATTCTCATGATCTCCTCATTCAAAGGAAGCTGCCTAAAACCAGCCCTTATGTTTCGAACCTGCCATTGCTTATATGTTTCCGGTCTCTCAATTCTCTCAGCAGCTTCGCATGCTACGACATTCATCACCTCCCGCCCAAATATTATCTTTTCGAGCAGCATTCTCTCATGAATTTCCCGGGGAATATTAGCTTCAAGCATATCAAATACCGATGAGTAGTGGAAAAGTGCCTCCCTGAATCGTGTGATAAAGAACGGGGCGTTATAAGCACCGTTTACAATTCCCTGTACAAAAACATCAGGCTTCAACGTCCGGATGAGATTCAATACAATATCTCTTGGACTATTTACAACCACAGTCTCATCAAGTAGATTCCTGAGCCGATACAAGCAGTTTACTACAAGAACCTCGTCCTTCCGGATCTCAAGATCCTCCACTTTAATTGTCTCCCACTTCTTTGCTATAGCTTTAAACTCAAATGGAACATTGAAACTCTCGGCATAATTTGCTAACCTCTTTCCTGTTTCCTCAACTCTCTCTGCTGGTCGGAAACCAGGATTTGGAAAATCTATCCCCGTTATACGAAGCTTGGGAGGTCCACCCGGTCTAGAAGAGAGACGTTGTATGAAGCAAGGCCATTGGAAACCGTACATAATACCGAAATCTATAATATGTACTGTTTTAGCCCTTTCAGCTACATTCATAATTGTCTTATTCGAGAAGAAGTTCGAGAGCTTTCTAAATGGGCAAGCAGCGAGAAATAGCTGGTAAGCTTTCAAAACATCAGCTGCCGATGTAGGCATGGAAATAAGGGCGGTATAAATCTGAGTACCGGAACCAGCCATGCGTGCCTCAAGACCATTGGCAACGTAATGGGCCAGCCTCTGCATCCCATCTCCCATCGAAGAAGAATTCTGCCTAATCTGCTTCAGAAACTCATTTGCTGTCCTTCGATCATCTGCAGCAACAGCTTGCGCACAAAGTGTCAAAATGGTTCTTAAGTCTACTGTATCTCTTTTACTCCCCTGCCTCTTTCCACGGGACTTTCGACCATTAGATCCCTTCGGAAGGCCGTCCTCTGGAGCATTTTTACTCGATACAGTTTGCCAGGACTCACGAAGAGCAGATTCATTTTTTCCTCCACTGCATAGCAACACTCTATCGAACATTTCTGATCGAACGGTTGATTCAGAAAAAACTGCAGATTGCTTGTTACTTCTCTCCTCTGTAGCATCTACATCATCGTGATGAACGTTTTTCTTCCCTCTCGACCCTTCAGGAGATTGATGTTTCACCCAATTCTCCACCTTCACCACTGCATTTTTTCCGTATTCATTATCCTCCTTTCCCACTACATTATACGTTACATCAAGGAGCAAACTATTACCCGTAGGAAGGAACTTACTTGCTTCCTCGACGCCTTTCTTAAACTGCATGATAGACTCGCTATCGCTAAATATGTCCGGTATCTGAATCGAGCTCACAGGCGAATCAAAATGTGCATCGGTGACAGTTCCGGAGCTGCTTGGCGAACTGTGGGACGACTGAGAAGTCGAAGTAACAGCACCATCAACCGGAAAATGTTGAGCATGTGAAGAGCCATTATCACCACCAATATCAGGATTCCAATTTGGGCATAGTAAGCCATCACTAACATCACTTACACAACTATAATAATTACTACTACTACTACTACAATCCACAGGGTACCGCCCCTCGATCTGACCTAAATTGGGCATTTCCCGATTGGACGACGGAGGATACTTCTCTCCGATAACTTCATAAAACGATCTTTCAGCAGCTTGAAGGGCTGCAGATTCTTGAAACATACAAGCCTTCTCTTCAATATTCTCTTCCATAAGCATTTGACTTATATACTTAAGCACTACATCACTAAAATCATAATCTTCATGAGAGTTATCGACAGCCGATGAAACTAAAACATCAGGTTGAAATTGTGGTATGTTAACATGATTTCTTCGGACTAAAGTATGATCACTAACTCTGAGATTGTTAATTAAATTCAGATCCGGAAAATATGACAAAACTTCATCCTTTAATTGAATTGCAGATGTTGCCTCATATAGCCCCTTATAGTTTTTATCCATGACCATCTACTCTGCAAAAATATCAACACAAAATCTTTTCCAATTATACCAAAATAATAAGATATATTTTTTCCAGACAAAACATGCTAGTACTAAATCTAAATCAATTTGAAGCTACATGTACAGAACTAATGCTATCAGTGTTGGTTTCTCTAAATCAATATTTACTTATCATTTAATTACACGATTTGCAAATTATTTTCTACTTAGTAAAATACAAATGTTTCTCTTAAAATTTTTGAAAAAAGAGTGAATTGGTGCAAGCATCATATGCAAATTAATTGCTATTTTGACAAAGTATATATATAAGAAATAATGAAGAAAGAAGAAATGAAGTACCTGTTATACTGAGAAATTCCAGAAAAATAGAGAGCAGAAAGAGAAAGAGAGAGAGAAAATCAGAGCGGCGGTGCTGAAAGAAAAGTCTACAACTTGCTTACATTGATAAGTATTTAAATATTTGACAAGATTGAGAGGTAGTGACGAGAGAGAGAAGATCTCAGCCGTTGAAATCAATAAGGGGGTGAGGGTGGTGTGTGTGTGGGGGGGGTGGGTTAGTAATTAGTTTCCTGGTAGCTTCTTCTTGTAACTGCAAAATGATACATTAAACTATATATTGATTATTATTATTATGGTAAATTATAAATTAAGATGAAAAATACTCCCTCCGGTCCAAAATAAGTGATTTTTTGACTGTTTTCATGCAGATTAAAAAATTCACCTTTTAACATTAATTAGCAATGAAATTGACTATAGTAACACTTACTATCTCTTCAGATAAACACTCACAGCATATACTCCAACACTATTTACTCCAAGGATAATATAGAAAAAAAATAATTAATTTATTTCTTGAAATCTCAAAAATTCACTTATTTTGGACCACAAAAAAAATACCAAAAAATCACTTATTGTGGCCCGGAGAGAATATTAATTAACTAAAATTTATTTAATGATAAAAAGTATATGAAAACATGTGTTATATACTTGTTGGGTAAACTTGGGTTGGTAATTGAATAGAAATAAGTTCTTACCTTTAATATATTTTATTTTATGTATCTTAACTTTAAAAATATAAAAAGAAATTGTAAATTTGGTAGTCGTTAAAATAAAGAAGAGTTTAATATATCAACATATTTTTAAAATCTTGTGGTTTTAAACAAGTTATGTTATTCCTATAACAGAGTGTCAATATTAAGAATAATTTGAAAATGTTAGAATTTTTTTTCAAAAAAAAACTTACTAAATGTAAAAAAAAACAAAGTAGCCTTTTTCAACGATTAAAAAGAAAAATAGGACAAGTATGGAAGTAGAACACATTAACTGTGTATTTTACATTTATTATTGCATTTCAATTTAATATTGTGTATATGTTATTTTTCTTATTTTATTGGTTGTTCTTTCTTCTTTTTCAACAATTGTTCTCAATTATCATAAAATGTTATTTTGCAATTATGTTTTAGAGGATCAAATAATGAGCTATTTATATTGTTAATATATACAGTGTCCCTTGGAGTCTAGTACACAATAACAAAGACAATATTTTATACTTGGCTTGCTTGTTTAGTAAAATCAAGCTTCGGCAGCAGGGCTGGGGTTAGGTGTATGAACAAAATTTCACATGAAAAGTAAAAAAGAAAAAGGAATATTATCACTTTTAATCGTGCCAGAAATTATTTATATTTAGTAGCCGAAAAAGTGTATAATTTTTGTATATAACATAAAGAAGGTATATATATATATATATATATATATATATATATATATATATATATATATATATATATATACATACAAAAATATATAAATTTTATATATTTTTTCAAATATTATCTTTACAGCGGCTAAACAATGTTATTTTTTCAAAGAAGAAAAATGATCTGCTTATAAGAAGTTGGATACTTTTAATGGTGTGAAGCTTTTGAAAAAAGTTAAGTGGGCTTGGCTAATGCGAATAATAACATATTACGTTAAGAGTATCTTTGTGTCATTTTAGTACAACAACTGATATCAAAGCCAATAGTTTGGTGCGATGAGTATGGAGATGATAGAGTAATGCATAGGGCCGACTTAGTGCCTTGGTCCATTTATTGGGCCGATTTACTACCTTTACCCGTAACTTTAAAAACGTATGTGCAACCTCTCTTCTGGGTTGACCATAAATACTTGCACCATTCACATAGTTAATCTCCAAATTATATTGTCACAACCCGAATTTCCCACTGTCGGAATCGTGATGGCGCCTAACGTTAAACTCGCTAGACAAGCCAACGTAAATATTTAATTTACCTTATTCTTTTATTATTATCTAATAATATGTGAAACACAACACTTAACATAAATAAAAGTACAAAATGAAGCAAGGTATATAAACTCAATTTAATGTCTTTACGAAATTTCACAAAAATCCAATCCTAGAATTTTGGAGGCACAAACTCACTTGACTGTCTATGAATAATACATATAAAGGTCTGAATGAAATAAGTAAATCTGTTTCTGAAATAACTAGAATAGAATACAAAAGAAGTAGGAGGGAACGCCAGGGCTTGCGGACGCCTGCAGGACTACCTCAGGGTCTCCACTGGACTGAAGGTAGCAACCTCGATCTATGGTCCGTAGGGTCCTACACGGGGATCTTCACGAAAGTGCAGAGTGTAGCATCAGTACAAGTGACCCCATGTACTGAGTAAGTGCTGAGCCTAACCTCGGCGAAGTAGTGACGAGGCTAGGACACGACAACCAAAGTCCAACCTGTGCAGTTTTATAATATACGGAGAAAAATAATACAACGAGAAATAAGCAGTTAAGCATAAAGGAAAAGGGGAACATGCTTAGGGTAGGAAATATCAATAATGGAAATAACGAGGTAAGGCACAATTTGGATATCAATTTAAGCAACAGAATAGTAATACGAAAATAAGTGCACGGCATTACCCTTCGTTCTTTTACTCTCGTCCTCACCATCAGAATCAATATATTCAGCACGACATCACCCGTCATGCTTTTACATCACAATATCATGGCACGACATTATCCTTCGTGCATTATCTCTCATATCATGGCACGGCATCACCCTTCGTACTTTTAAAATCACAATATCGGCACGACATCACCCTTCGTGCTTTTACACTCTTCCTCACCCAAACACATCAAATGACAGCAATCCTACAAGGAAAATAACAGAGTAAACAGAAATAAAACCATAACATCCCGGCAAGGGAGTCAACAGTAGAATTAATACCATCTCGGCAAGGGAAAACAGCTATATCCAATCTCACTTAGTGCATAACTTCACATAAAAATCTTCAACTGAAACTAATACTCAACTCTATTCAATATCAAGGGATTTTCACCAACATGGATAACTATAAAGTGAAACTCAAATATTACTTACGAGAAACCACATAAATCATAATATTCGACTCACGGGCATGCTTGACACCAATGTATAGGTACTCGTCACCTCACATATACGTTGAACATGATACTTACACATAGCAAATAGGACACAACACTTATTCCCTCAAGCTAAGGTTAAGCCAAACACTTACCTCAAATTCCACGACCAAACTCAGCCTCGATTACCGCTTTCTCTTTTGAATTTGACTCCAATTCACTTGTATCTAGACATATTCAAATCAATAACATCAATAAATGCCAAACAATTCCATCCCAACGCTTAATTATAGGTTTTACATCATTCTTCCCAAAAAATTAAAAATCGACCCCGGGACCGCTTGGTCAACATACGAGGTTCGGACCAAAACCCGATCACCCATTCACCACGAGCCCGAATATGTAATTAGTTTCGAAATCCGACCCCAAATCGAGGTCTAAATTCTCAAATTTGTAAAATCCCTAATTCTCCTAAAATCCCTAATTTCTACCCTTGAAGAACAAGATTTCGGCCTAGAAATCTAATGGGTGTTAATGAAAAATGAAGAAAATGAGATTAGAAACACGAACCTATGATTTGGTGATGAAATCCCTCTTCAAAAATCGCCCAAAGTCCGATTCTATGGAAGAAAATATGAAAATGGGGCCTATTCCCGTTTGTTTACTGTTTTTAAAAGACTGGGCAAAATATAGCCTATGCATTCGCGACCAGAGCAATGCGTTCGCATAGGCTCCCCTCCCCTGCCCTTCGTGTTCGCATCACAAGGGATGTGTTCTCACAGTGTTAGAACTACCCAGCCCCCAGCTCCCTCCAAAGGCACTGCGTTCGCGAGCCCTTGGCCGCATTCGCATAGAGCAAAATCTGCCCCTTCACGATCACATGGAAAGACATGCGTTCGCATAGAACAAAAATGCACACACCAGATACAACAACTTACACAATATTTCCTAAGTCTGAAACACCCCGACGCCTATCTGAAACTCACCCGAGCCCTCGGGGCCCCAAACCAAACATGCACACAACCTCAAAAACATTCTACGGACTTACTCATGCGATCAAATCGCCAAATTAACATCTTAAACAACGAATTTAGCATTAAAATCAAAGAAAATTCCAAAACTTCTGAAGTATCAAATTTCACAACTACGGGTCCGAATCACGTCAAATGACCTCTGCCTCTTACCAAATTTTACAGACACAACTCAAATATTATATGAACCTGTACCGGGCTCCGGAACCAAAATACGGGCCCGATACCATAAATTTTAAATATAACCAAATTTCCAAAAACTCCTATATTTTCAGTATAACAATTTCTTTCAAAAATTCATTTCTCGAGCTTGGGACCTCAGAATTCAATTCCGGGCATACGCCCAAGTCCCATATTTTCCTACGGACCCTTCGGGACCGTTGAATCACGGGTCCGGGTCCGTTTACCCAAAATGTTGACCGAAGTCAACTTAAATTCAATATTAAAGGCCAATTTAGCATTTTTCTCAGTTTTTCACATAGAAGCTTCCCGGATATACGCCCGGGCTGCACACGCAAAATGAGGTGACATAAAAAGATATTTTTAAGGTCTCGGAACACAGTTTTGACTTATAAAATGAGAGATGACTTTTCGGGCCATCACATTCTCCACCTCTAAAAAAACTGTTCGTCCTCGAACGGACATAGAAAAGTACCTGAATCGGGGAAAAGATGGGTATATCGGCTCCGCATATCGGACTCGGACTCCTAGGTATCTGCCTCGGCAGGCTAACCTCTCCACTGTACATGAACCGAAGGATAACTCTTCGATCTCAACTGTCGAACCTGCCGGTCTAATATGGCTATCGGCTCCTCCTCATAGGTCAAATCCTTCTCCAACTAGACATGGCTGAAATCTAACACATGGGTTGGATCTCCGTGATACTTCCGAAGCATAGACACATGAAACACCGGAGGCACAACTGATAAATTCGGTGGCAATGCAAGTCTGTAAGCCACCTCTCCCACTCTATCAAGGATCTCAAAAGGACCAATGTACCTAGGGCTCAGCTTTCCCTTCTTTCCAAATCTCATCACGCTCTTCATGGGCGACACCCGAAGCAACACCCGTTCTCCGACCATGAATGCCACATCACAAACTCTGCGGTCAGCATAACTCTTATGTCTGGACTGAGCTGTATGAAGTCTATCCTGAATGATCTTAACCTTATCCAAGGCATATTGAACTAAGTCTGTACCTAACAACCGAGCCTCTCCCGGCTCGAACCACCCAACCGACGACTGACACCGCCGACCATATAATGCCTCATAAGGGGCCATATGAATGGTCGACTGATAGTTGTTGTTGTAGGCAAACTCAGCTAACGGCAAGAACTGATCCCAAGATCCTCTAAAGTCAATGACACAGGCTCGTAGAATATCCTCCAAAATCTGAATAGTACGCTCGGACCGTCCGTCCGTCTGAGGATGAAATGTTGTGCTCAACTCAACCCTCGTTCCCAACTCACGCTGAACTGCCCTCCAGAAATGCGAGGTAAACTGCGTACCTCGGTCGGAAATAATAGACACGGGCACACCATGAAGACGAACAATCTCCCTAATGGAGATCTCTGCCAATCTCTCCGAAGAATAGGAAACTGCCACAGGAATGAAATGCGCTGACTTGGTCAGCCTATCCACAATGACCCATACTGCATCGAACTTCCTCTAAGTTCGTGGGAGTCCAACAATGAAATCCATGGTGATACACTCCCACTTACACTCAGGAATCTCAATCTGCTGCATCAATCCACCAGGTCTCTGATGCTCGTACTTTACCTGCTGACAATTCAAGCACCGAGCTACATATTCCACAATATCCTTCTTCATCCTCCTCCACCAATAATGCTGCCGCAAATTCTGGTACATCTTTGCGGCGCCCGGATGGATAGAATACCTGGAACTATGGGCCTCCTCTAATATCAGCTCACGAAGTCTATCCACATTGGGTACACAAATACGACCCTGCATCCGTAAAACTCCATCATCACCAACTGTAAGATGTTTGGCATCACCGTGCCGGACCGTATCCGTAAGGACACACAATTGAAGATCATCATACTGCCGGTCTCGAATACAATCAAATAATGAGTAACGAGCAACTGTATAAGCTAGGACACGGTCAGGCTCAAAAACATCCAATCTCACAAACCGATTGGCTAAAGCCTGAACATCCAAAGAAAGCGGTCTCTCTCCGACCAGAATATAAGCAAGACTACCCATGCTGGTTGACTTCCTACTCAAAGAATCGGCCACCACATTGGCCTTCCACGGATGATATAAGATGGTGATGCCATAGTCTTTCAACAGCTCCAACCATCTCCTCTGCCTCAAATTCAACTCCTTCTGCTTGAACAAATATTGCAAACTCTTGTGATCCGTGAACACCTCACATAACACGCCATACAGATAATGCCTCTAAATCTTCAATGCATGGACAATGGCTGCTAATTCCAAATCATGAACTGGAAATTCTTCTCGTGTATCTTCAACTGACGCGAAGCATATGCAATAACCTTTCCATCCTGCATCAACACTACACCAAGTCCAACCCGAGATGCATCACAATACATAGTATATGGCCCTGAACCTGTGGGCAAAACCAACACCGGTGCCGTGGTCAAGGCTGTCTTGAGCTTCTGAAAGCTCTCCTCACACTCATCTGACCACCTGAACTGGGCACCCTTCTGAATCAACCTGGTCATCAGGTTTGCAATAGATGAAAAGCCTTCCACAAACTGACGATAGTAACCTGCTAAGCCCAAGAAACTCCGAACCTCTGTAGCTGACGTGGGTCTAGACCAATCCTAGACTACTGGAATCTTTTTGGGATCCACCTGGATACCCTCTGCTGATACAACATGACCCAGGAATGCAACTGAGCTCATCCAGAACTCATACTTAGAAAACTTAGCATACAACTGACTGTCCTTCAAAGTCTGAAGAACGACTCGAAGGTGTTGCTCGTGCTCCTCCCGACTGCGGGAATAAATCAGAATATCATCAATGAATACAATCATGAAGGAATTAAAATAAGGCATGAACACTTGATTCATCAAGTCCATGAAAGCTGCTGGGGCATTTGTCAACCCGAATGACATCACTAGGAACTCAAAATGCCCATACCGAGTGCGGAAAGCTGTCTTAGGGACATCGGATTCCCTAATCCTCAACTGATGGTAGCCAGATCTCAAATCGATCATCAAAAATACCTTGGCACCCTAAAGCTGATCAAACAAATCATCAATTCGCGGCAATGGATACTTGTTCTTGATGGTAACCTTGTTCAATTGCCGATAATCTATACACATCCTCATCGACCCATCCTTCTTCTTAACAAACAACATCGGCGCACCCCAAGGCGAGACACTAGGCTTAATGAAGTCTTTATCAAGAAAATACTGCAACTGTTCTTTCAACTCCTTTAACTCTGGTGGGGCCATACGATATGGCGGAATAGAAATGGGCTGAGTGTCCGGAGCCAAATCAATGCAAAAGTCAATATCCCTGTCGGGTGGCATACCCGATAGGTAAAGAAACACCTCTAGTAACTCACGGACAACGGACATAGACTCCATAGAAGGAACCTCGGCACTAGAATCACGAACATAGGCTAAATAGGCCAAACACCCCGTCTCGACCATGCGTCGAGCCTTCATATATGAGATAACCCTGATGGAAGAATGACCAGGAGTCCCCCTCCACTCCAGTCGAGGCAAACCAGGCAATGCTAAGGTCACGGTCTTGGCATGACAGTCCAGTATGGCATGATAAGGCGACAGCCAATCCATCCCCAAAATAACATCAAAATCTACCATATCCAGGAGCAGAAGATCTACATTGGTCTCAAGACCACCAATAACCACTAAACATGAACGGTAGACACGATCTACTATAATAGAATCACCCACCGGTGTAGACATATATACATGAGTACTCAGAGAATCACGAGGCATAACAAAATGAGGAGCAAAATAAGATGAGACATAGGAATACATGGACCCTGGATCAAATAAAACTGAATCATCCCTGCTGCAAACTGAAACCATACTTGTGATAATCGCATCGGAGGCCTCAGCCTCAGGTTTGGCTGGAATAGCATAACATCGGGGCTGCGCCCCACCAGTCTGAACTACATCCCTGGGACGGCCTCCTACTGGCTGACCTCTACCTCTAGCGGCCTGGCCTCCACCTCTAACGGCCTGACCTCCACCTCTAACACCTCGACCCACACCTCTAGCTGGCTGAGCAGGCGGTGGAAACACCTGGTACTAGAACCATGGAACGAGAACCCTGGTGCTGAGAACTTCTCGAGGCTCGACGACAAAATCTAGCAATGTGCCTCTGATCACCACAAGTATAACAAGCCCTTGGCTGCCGAGGCTGCTAACCCTGAAACTGACCCTGACGACCTGAGTAACCACCCTGGAAACCCTGAATCGGCGGTGCACTGATAGGGGATGATGGTGCACTGTAGGGTAACTGATCAGAATACTGCATATGAGAACCACGGCCACCTGGAGCACTGCGAGAAACCTGAAGTGCCGAATGAAACGGCCTAGGAGGATGGCCCCTACCAAAAGAATCCTTGCCTCTAGACGAGGCACCACTGAACCTGCCAAAATGACGAGGTTTCTTGTCAGATCCCTGACCACCACCACCACCCCCCCCCTGTAACAGAACCATCTCAACTCGTCAGGCCACATTGGCTTCATCTTGGAAAGAAATCTCACTCCTTGTCTCCTTGGCCATCTGCAATCTGACCGACTGAGCTAGCCCTTCAATAAATCTCCTCACCCTCTCTCACTCGGTGGGAAGTATCAAAATAGCATGTCGGGCCAAGGTAACAAATCTGGTCTCGTACTGAGTGACGGTCATAGAGCTCTGCTGGAGACGCTCAAACTGCCTCTGAAGATCCTCTCTCTAAGTGATGGGAAGAAACTTCTCCAGAAATAGCTAAGTGAACGGGCCCAAGTCAAGGCCGGTGATCCAACTGGTCTTGCCAAACAATAATCTCTCCACCAAGTCTTGGCGGCACCTGACAGACGAAAGGTAGCAAAGTCGACCTCATTGGTCTCCACTATCCCCATGTTCCGTAGAACCTCATGACAGTTATCCAAATAGTCCTGGGGATCCTCTGAAGATGCACCGCTATAAGTAGTAGTGAAAAGCTTAGTGAACCTGTCCAACCTCCACAAAGCATCAGCAGACATAGTTGCTCCATCACCGGTCTAGGCCACAATACCCGGCTGAACTACCCCAGCTGGCTGAGC
Organism: Nicotiana knightiana; assembly: GCA_005239525.1. Classification (NCBI taxonomy): domain Eukaryota; kingdom Viridiplantae; phylum Streptophyta; class Magnoliopsida; order Solanales; family Solanaceae; genus Nicotiana; species Nicotiana knightiana. The sequence continues at coordinate 124,061 of ML389952.1, read as the reverse complement.
TACTGGAGTCTAAAACTTAGAAGCCAACTGCTTCGGAGTGCGAGTAGCGGAAGTCTGGGCTCCTCCCCCAGCCTGAGAGACGGCTGGTGTTGCAGGAAGCAAACCTGTCTGAGTGACACTCTCCATGAGGCCCACTAGACGGACCAGAGCATCCTGGAGTACTGGGGTGGCAATGAACCCCTCAGGAACCTGAGCTGGCCCAACCGGGACTGTCTGGGCAGGAACCTCATCACCAAACTCTACTTGAGGCTCCGCCACTAGGGCTGCTGCTCTGGGCTGAGCTATGCCCTTGCCTCAGCCTCTAGCACGACCTCGACCTCGTCCCCGTCCCTCGTAGGAGCTGCAACTGGAGACTCGGGCTGCTGATCAGTGGATGAATAAGCACATGTTCTCACCATCTGCGAGAGAATAGAGCAGAAATTCAATTAGTTTTGAGACATCAAATCGCACGACAAAGAAGAACAGATGTGAAGTCATTCCTAAACTCTGTAGCCTTTGGGGGATAAGCACGGACGTCTCCGTACCGATCCCGCAGACTCTACTAAGCTTGTCCATGAATTGTGAGACCTAAGCAACCTAGTGCTCTGATACCAACTTGTCACGACCCGAATTTCCCATGGTCGGGACCGTGATGGCGCCTAACGTTGAACCCGCTAGGCAAGCCAACATGAATATTTAATTTACCTTATTCCTTTATTATTATCTAATAATATGTGAAATACAACACTTAACATAAATAAAAGTACAAAATGAAGCAAGGTATATAAACTCAATTTAATGCCTTTACGAAATTTCACAAAAACCCAATCCTAGAATTTTAGAGTCACAAACTCACTTGACTGTCAATGAATAATACATATAAAGGTCTAAATGAAATAAGTAAATTTGTTTCTGAAATAACAAGAACAGAATACAAGAGAAGTAGGAGGGGACGCCAGGGCCTGCGGACGCCTGCAAGACTACCTCAGGGTCTCCACTAGACTGAAGGCAGTAACCTCGATCTATGGTCTGTAGGGTCTTACACCGGGATCTGCACGGAAGTGCAGAGTGTAGCATCAGTACAACCGACCCCATGTACTGAGTAACTGTTGAGCCTAACCTCGGCGAAGTAATGACGAGGCTAGGACACGACAACCAAAGTCAACCTATGCAGTTTAATAGTATACAGAGAAAAATAATACAACGAGAAATAAGCAGTTAAGCATAAAGGAAAAGGGGAACATGCTGAGGGGAGGAAATATCAATAATGAAAATAACAAGGTAAGGCACAATTTGGATATCAATTTAAGAAACAGAATAGTAATACGAAAACAAGTGCACGGCATCACCCTTCGTGATTTTACTCTCGTCCTCACCATCAGAATCAATATATTCAGCATGGCATCGCCCTTCGTGTTTTTACCTCACAATATCATGGCACGACATTATCCTTTGTGCATTATCTGTCATATCATGGCACGGAATCACCCTTCGTGCTTTTAAAATCACAATATTGGCACGGCATCACCCTTCGTGCATTAACATTCACTCAAAATCTCACGCACGGCATTACCTTTCGTGCTTTTACACTCTTCCTCACCCAAACACATCAAATGACAGCAATCCAACAAGGAAAATAACAGAGTAAATAGAAATAAAACCATAACGTCCCGACAAGGGAGTCAACAGTGGAATTAATACCATCTCGGCAAGGGAAAACAGCTATATCCAATCTCACTTAGTGCATAACTTCACATAAAAATCTTCAACTGAAACTAATAGTCAACACTATTCGATATCAAGGAATTTCCACCAACATGGATAACTATAAAGTGAAACTCAAATATTACTTACGAGAAACCACATAAATCACAATATTCGACTCACGAGCATGCTTGACACCAACGTATAGGTACTTTTCACCTCACATATACGTTGAACATCATACTTACACATAGCAAATAGGACATAACACCTATTTCCTCAAGCTAAGGTTAAGCCAAACACTTACCTCAAATTCCACGACCAAACTCAGCCTCGATTACCGTTTTCCCTTTTGAATTTTACTCCAATTCACTTGTATCTAGACATATTCAACTCAATAACATCAATAAATGCCAAACAATTCCATCCAGTGCTTAATTATAGGTTTTACATCATTCTTCCCAAAAAGTCAAAAATCGACCCCAGGCCCGTTTGGTCAAAACACGAGGTTTGGACCAAAAATCAATCACCCATTCACCCACGAGCTCGAAGATGTAATTAGTTTCGAAATCCGACCCCAAATCGAGGTCTAAATTCTCAAATTTGTAAAATCCCTAATTCTCCTAAAATCCCTAATTTCTACCCTTGAAGAACAAGATTTAGGCCTAGAAATCTAATGGGTGTTAATGGAAAATGAAGAAAATGAGATTAGAAACACGAACCTATGATTTGGTGATGAAATCCCTCTTCAAAAATCGCCCAAAGTCGGATTCTATGGAAGAAAATATGAAAATAAGGTATATTCCCGTTTGTTTACTGTTTTTAAAAGATTGGGCAAAATATAGCCTATGCATTCGCGACCAGGGAAGTGCGTTCGCATAGGCTCCCCTTTCATGCCCTTCGTGTTCGCATCACAAGGGATATGTTCGCACAGTATTAGAACTACCCAGCCCCCAGCTCCCCCCTACGGCACTGCGTTCGCGAGCCTCTGGCCGCGTTCGCATAGAGCAAAATCTTCCCCTTCCCCATTTACCCTTCACGATCGCATGGAAAGACATGCGTTCGCATAGAACAAAAATGCACACACCAGATACAGCAACTTACACCAGATTTCCTAAGTCCGAAACACCCCGACGCTTATATGAAACTCACCCCAGCCCTCGGGGCTCCAAACCAAATATGCACACAACCTCAAAAATATCTTACAGACTTACTCGTGCGATCAAATCGCCAAATTAACATCTTAAATAACGAATTTAGCATTAAAATCAAAGAAAAATTCTAAAACTTCCAAAGTATCAAATTTCACAACTACGGGTTCGAATTACGTCAAATGACCATCGTTTCTTACCAAATTTTACAGACACAACTCAAATATCATATTGAACCAGTACCGGGCTCCGGAACCAAAATACGGGCCCGATACCATAAATTTCAAATATAACCAAATTTCCAAAAACTCCTATATTTTCCATAAAACAATTTCTTTCAAAAATTTATTTCTCGGGCTTGGGACGTCGGATCAATTCCAGGCATACGCCCAAGTCCCATATTTTCTTACGGACCCTCTGGGACCGTCAAATCACGGGTCCGAGTCTGTTTACCCAAAATATTGATCGAAGTCAACTTAAATTCAATATTGAAGGACAATTTAGCATTTTTCTCAGTTTTTTACATAGAAGCTTCCCGGATATACGATCGGGCAGCACATGCAAAACGAGGTGAGATAAAAGGAGGTTTTTAAGACCTCGAAACACACTTTTGACTTATAAAATGAGAGATGATTTTTTGGGTCATCACATGTATCATGAATGGTGATGGGTGAATGACCCAACTTAGTTCAAGGAAGAGATTGTTGGATGCATGAACAAAGTCTCTCATGAAAAATAGAGAAAATGATCTACTTATAAATAGTTGGATACTCTTAATGGTATGGTATCTTTTGAGAACATCGTGCGGGTGTGACTAAAACGGATAATATTATACTATATTAAGAGTATATTTGGACCATTTTAGTCCAACAATACTTAAGATTTAACTTATATACGTTAATGTAATTGAATTATATCTTGCAATTTAACATGTTAAATTGCAAGATATAATTCAATTACATTAACTTATGTAAGTTAAATCTTAAGGTCTGTGTTATGAGTTTGTTGAATTATATGTTTATTGGAAACAGTCTCTCTACATGTTAGGTAGGGGTAAGGTTTACATATAGACTACATTCCCCAGACCTCACCTGATAGAAACATATTGGGTTTGTCTTTGTTGTTGTTGTTGTTGTTGTTGTTGTAATTTAACATGTAACTTTATAGTAGATTCTCGCGTAATTCGTTCTACAACAATCATTTTATAGTTATCTTAAAAGTAACATGATTCGTAAAAAGACTTTGCATTATCAATATATAAAAGCTTAACTCATCTATATTTATACTATATTAAACACGAAACTCTTTAACGAAATGTCGTCGTCTTTTCTACTCTTTAAAAATAGATTTTATATTGGTCAAATTGTAATTTAAGTTATTTTCCTAATATTTAGGAATTTTCAACTAAAATTTTATTTATAAAAATTTTCCTTATTAAACTAGGTAAGAATAATTAACAAAATTTGTTTTAGGAGTCCTTATTTCCTTTATCTTCTTCCAGTTTTAGAAATCTTTTACGTTCTTTTTTGGTTATACTTTAAGTTTAGTAGTCCTTATTTTCCTTTTCTTTTTCAGAACTCATTGTCTTCGTTATGTCATTTGATTATACAAGATAAGTGATAATGATTTATATTTTTTGTAATATGTTGGAAACGATTCATACAGTAGTATTGTTTATTGATTAAGAGAATATAACAATTTACATTTTACTTGTGAGAGAAAAATTATTGTTTTCTATCAATTTGCTAATCTTGGGTGTATCTTCTTGTAGGCATGTAAAATTTATTGAATTTAACTTCAATAAATAATTTGGATTATATTTTAAATATACTAATTCAAATAAATATTATGGGCTAATATAATTGAATTAATTATATAAGTCCAATATATATAGATTAAATAATTAAGTTTGGGGTTTTTTCATTCCTATACCATATATGAAACCTTATTACCAAATATGTGCATAGTATGTAAATTACCCGACCTGTCCACAGTTTTCCTACAATTTTAATACCATCCGTTAATTAGTAATTAAATAGGGCAGAATCCTCCTAATATGATGCGCTAAAAATGAGGAACAGAATCTCCTAATTGATTTAGCCACATTCAATTCAAATTTGAAACGGAACCTTTATCTCATTTGCAATCTTTTTTCTTAAACTACAATTCAAAAAAAAAAAAAAGACGAACAACTTCAAAAACTGAAAACAAATTGTAGAATCAATTCTTCGAGTTTTTCCTCATACTAGAAATCAAAAAGGCGACCAATTATTCAACAAAATCAACTCAAATTGTAGAAACCAATACTGTAGATACTCTGTTCTTCATCTTTTTTTTCTCAATCCAGAAATTAAAAAAAATGAAAAAACATAGAACAATACCTCAGCAACAACACGCAATCATGTCCAAAATCACAATCATGCCCCAATTGAATGGGGAAAATCTGATTATAAAAAATGGGTCTCATCTCTGTATTTTTTGAGAAGAAGAATGAATGGAGAAGATAAAGAAAGGGGAGGGGGAAAACGGCGTTGGTCTTATGTTGAAAAAAAATGTTGACTACAAAATTTTCTCTTCATCTACGAAATTTCTACAAAAAAACTACAAATAAACTACAAATCAGTTTTAGTATTGTATAAAGTTGTATTGTTTTTAAGGGTATCTATAAAATTACTACATTTATACTACAATTAAACTACAATCTATGTTGGAAAAAATATGTTGACTACAAAATTTTCTCTTCATCTACAAAAAAACTAAAAATAAACTACAAATCAGTTTAAGTATTGTATAAAGTTGTATTATTTTTAAGGATAACTACAAAATTACTACATTTATACTATAATTAAACTACAATCTATGTTGAAAAAAATGTTAGACTACAAAGTTTTATCTTCATCTCCAAAAATTCTACAAAAAAACTATAAATAAACTACAAAGTCAAACAGATCTCAATATCGTTATTTTTAAGGGTATCTACAAAATTACTATATTTATACTACAATTACACTACAATCTATATTAAAAAAATATTGACTACAAAATTTTCTCTTCGTCTACAAAAATTCTACAAAAAAACTACAAATAAACTACAAAGTCAAACAGATCTCAATATCGTTAGATCTCAATATCGTTTCTCAAATTATTTATCTCTTCCATTAGATCTCAATATTGTTTCTCCACGGTCCACCTTGCTCTCTCTGTCTGGCTCTAAGTTGACAATTAATAATCTTCAACTATAAATACATAACCAGATGTATTTCACTTTATAGTACCGACAGACTTAACCACGAGAATTCAAAAACTGCATGTATTTGCACTCATCTGGAGAGCATCTAGAAAAGGTATAATGTACCAAATCTTCTCAACTTATTAATCCCAGTCGATCTCCACTCTCCTAGAGAATTGTGTTTACCAAATTGAAAAACGAGGAATTGAAGATTCGAGAATGGATCTGCGAATGGGAGTGTTACCTGCGAATGGGTGAGGGTGAGGGTTTGGGAGAGAAAAACGTGGGAGGGTGGGATATATGGTACCTTGAATTAAAGAGGGATATACGCTGCATTAATTGTACCCTTAAAATACACTATGGTATAGAATTGGTAATTAGGTATTCTAAATATAATTATATCAAACCTTAAACATGGAGGGTAATAAGGTTTCCTATATGGTATAGGAATGTAAAAATTTCATTAAGTTTTAATCAATTGGGCTAAGCCATTTAATTGGGATAAAGTGATGAGCCACTTTATTAAGACAAAAATGGCATCCTCCTGGAGGCCCAGTATGGTGCCACGTGCCAAATGACGTGGCGCGCTAAATCAAATGGAAGAGCCAATAGGATCACGGCACGTGTCAAAATGACAAGGAATGCCAAGTAAAATTAAAGGGCCAATGAAACCACGCCACATGTACAAGTGACATGTTCTGGCTAATCGAATGCGGCCATGTCACACTTCAATTTGATTGGTCGGAAAGAGTTTGTTCTTATGACAACTCCTCCCTTTCACAACTATAAATAGGGGTCTTCATAACCCAGAAAAGACATCTGAAATTATAACAAGAAGCAAGAGAGAGCTCGTGGATCAAACGCCGAAAATTTCTCTACAAGTTTCAAGCTTCAAGCAATCAAGTTCAAGTTCAAGAAATCAAGTTCAAGCTCAAGAACGAAGAACAAGTTAAGATTCAAGGAGTACGAGTTTAAATCAAAGTTCATGCTAGTTGAATTCAAGATCATCGTTCGTGGAAACAAATATAGATTCAAGATCAAGCTCAAAGGCCCTTGAATTTATTTACTATTGAAAAGAAGAATCAGAGGATTCATAGAGATTGTAACACTCAAATATTTGAAATAAAATAATATGATTATTGCGATATTTATCGATCTTGATTTTATTTTCTCGACACCAATTTATTGTCTACAAATTCTGGCACGCTCAATGGGACAATCTCTACCTCTCATCTCAACTTTTCAATCACCAAAGTTCAAGAACAACGAAATGGCTTTAAAAACCAACTCCAGATCAACTTCCACCAAGGTTGCTAGTTCCAAGTTCTATGCTGATGTGGAAAGCATCCTCGATGTTACCTTTGAAAGCTTTGGACCAGTTACGAGGAGCAAAGCAAGCTCGTTAGAACAACAAGCACCCCAAGTGTCGTCTGCATCAACCCCTATTTTTGGATTTTCATCCTTAAAAGGAGCAAGATCTTCCACAAACGTACCCGAAGAAGGAAGTGATGTTGCTAAAAAGATCAAGAAAACTCTTGCTCTGCTTGACCTCTCCGGATCCAAGCACTCTGTTGTGAAGGAAAATGATGATGCTTCGAGTGATGGATCCTCCCCACTTACACCACGTAGCGTGAGTCAATCGAGGATCAATCTGTGTGACAATCCATGCTACTCTTCATCGTCCACGAAAATCATGCAAGCCATGGTGATAAATACTTCATTTGTGGAGGAGCAGTTGGCAAACTTGACGGAAGCAATCTCTGGCTTGACCAAGTGCATGCAAAATCAAGATGCTAGAATTGACAAGCTAACAGATAGGTTGTGAATCTTGATGGAAGAAGAATCCACCCATTCACCTAGCAAGCTCCCAGAGGTTCCAAAGGGTAATTCTCCCCCAAGACAAGCTGCATCCGATAAGGCTATTCCTGTCTCATCTGAAGGGATGATTCCAATCGATCAACCGAAGGAGTTCATCGAAGGAACTATTAAAAGCAGGTATGAACTTGCTAGCTAGTATACGCAAAGGTGTACACTGCAAGGATCGATATGTTGAAGATGCCTGCTGGCTATCAACCTCCAAAGTTTCAACAGTTTGATGGTAAAGGCAATCCAAAGCAACATGTGGCGCACTTTGTTGAGACATGCAACAACACTGGGACTTATGGAGATTACCTCGTCAAACAGTTTGTCCGCTCACTAAAAGGAAATGCTTTTGATTGGTATATAGACCTTGAGGCAGGATCTATTGATAGTTGGGATCAACTAGAGCAAGATTTCCTCAATCACTTTTATAGCACAAGGCACACTGTGAGCATGGTGGAACTCACAAATACTCGTCAACGGAAGAGTGAACCAGTTATCGACTTTATCAATCGTTGGATGGATGCAAGCCTCAACTGTAAAGATAGGCTTAGTGAAGCTTCTGGCATAGATATCTGCATCCAAGGTATGCGTTGGGTATTGCGCTACATCTTACAAGGTATCAAGCCTAGCACATTTGAAGAACTTGCAACTCATGCCCATGACATGGAATTGATCATGGCCTCCGTTGGAGATGAAAGGTTTCCCATCTATGAACCTCGCAAAGGGAACGACAAGCAAGAAATCAGAAAATGGGGCAAGATTGTACCAAGATATGAAAATAAAGAAGCTATGAATGTCAACACATCACCTGTGAAGTTCACGACGAAGGTGAGCAAGAAGCAGAGTATGAAATCCATTTCGTTTCAAGATAAGCCAAGTGGAAAGTTGACTCTAAAAGAAATGCAAGATAAAGAGTACCCATTTCTGGATTCTGATGTGCCAGCTATTTTTGAAGAACTCCTCGAGTTAAATCTCATTGAGCTTCCGGAGATGAATCGACCAAATGAAGCTGGGAAAATTGATGACCTAAATTACTGCAAATATCATCGAATTGTGAGCCACCCTCCGGAGAAGTGCTTTGTCTTCAAGGACAAAGTTATGGACTTGGCTCGTGAAAGAAGATCGTGCTTGAAGATGAGAAAGCAAGCGCAAACCAAGTCTCTATCACATTTGGCTCATTCAGTCCAGGCGAATTATGTAGTTTTAAAGAAAGTAAAGATGAACAATTACTGGAGAACTAAAAAGTTGAAGACGGTCAACCTGAGGATGATGAAGGTTGAACGTTAGTGACTCGTCGTAGGCGCCACAAAAGGAGCCCACGAAAAGGATCAATGGAACAACCAACAAGGAAAATAATGGTGAAAAGACCTAGGAGATGGAATCCAGTTAAGCATGTAAAGAAAATGAAAGTGGAGGTGCATCACCCTCAAAAGCCATGACATCCAGTGACCTTGGAGGAGTTTTTACCAAGTTGGTTCCGCATGAAGATTTCCCATAGGGGTATTGATGCCTCTTGTTGCCATGCTGACGAAGGGAAAGAAAAGAGTGATGACCTACCGTTGGCACCATAATTGGAAAATCTTATCGAGTCCAATCCTCATAATGCTTGTGAGGAAAAAGTCACGTTCACAAATGACGACCTTCTACTAGGTGACACTCCTCATAACCGCCCATTGTACCGGGTTGGCTATGTGCATGATGAAAGGGTAAATCAAATTTTGGTTGATGGAGGATCCTCAGTGGACATTTTTCCAATTCGCACTGTGAAAGAACTTGGTATTCCCATAAACGAACTCTCAGAAAGTCGTGTGATGATCCAAGGATTCAACCTAGAAGGGCAAAGAGCCATAGGCGCGATCAGGCTGGGAATCACTATTGAAGATATGCAATCAAGTGCATGGTTGCATGTGATCGATGCAAAAACTTCATACAATGTCTTGCTTGGAAGGCCTTGGATACATGAGAATAAAGTAGTTCCATCTACCTACCATCAATGTTTAAAATACTACGAGGGTGAAGTCGAGAAGAAGATAGTTGCTGATGATGAGCCATTCACCGAGGCAGAGTCACACTTCACCAATGCAAATTTCTACTTGAAGAACCGCATTGTGAAGGAACTAAAAGTTGATGATGGCATGAAAAACAAGAATGACGAGCCCATAACTAAAAGAGCTGAGATGACTATTGGTAAAGCCAAAGTTGTTACTGAGGAGGTACAACCCAACCCGAATAAATCTTATAGAGGGGATATTTCGTCTTATGGCAAGAAAGTAAGTCCTGTGCTCCAATATATCCCTAAAAGGAAGAAAGACGAGGGCGAATCATCTAATATCCAGACCAACACGCTAAAGGAGTTAACTCTTCCAGTAAAACGAATTGAGGCAGTAAAGTTGTCCTCGAAGCCGCTTGCAGGGTTTGTAGCCCAAATCGTTTGCAGAATATGGCACTCCCTACAAAGAGAACATATGAAGGTTTTGATCCTAATGCTTACAAGCTATTTGAAAATGCTGGATACAATCCCGATGAGCCGTCAAAGTTAGGGAATCTCCCATCAGAAGCTGCAACGAGGCAACCACGTGAAGGTTTGGGATAAAAGCAACCTTCACCAGTGCACATCTCCATAAGAAGGCCGAGCGATAATTATATCACTGTAGAAGATGAATCTGTCGCTTCTAACAGGCCTTCCGTCTTTGATCGTCTTGGAAAATCAACTGTGAGAACTTCCGTATTTGAGAGATTGGGTCCATTAAGGAGGGGTATAAGTTCCAAAGAAATTATCGAAATACAAGAACACCTGCTTCGCCCAAAATTCAGAAGATCTCTAAAGATTTCCAAAGTTTGGTTCCTTCTAGAATGAAGCGACAAACAAAAGTCATGATTTCGTATGATGAAGTATTGAAGGTGAAGCCATACACTGTGGTCTACACTAAAGAACATGATAAATATGAAGAAAGTGTGGGTTCTTCATATCATGTTACTGCACAAGACAAGCATGTTGTTTTATCTCTAATGGAGGATGACGAGAAATTAGACGATGTTTTACCGTGTTATCACATATCCTTCAATGATGGGGACTCTCAAGAAGACAAAGATGCGGAATATGCTCCACCTGAGCTTGAGAAAAGAGTGAAGACTACAGTTGATGCCTTAAAAGAAGTTAACCTTGGCACCAATGAAGAACCAAGACCCACCTACCTAAGTGCTTTATTAGAAGTTGATGAAAAAAGCACTTATATTTGAGTTACTCAAGGAGTTTAGGGATGTCTTTGCTTGGAACTATAGAGACATGTCTGGCTTGGACCCAAAAGTATCAGTCCATAACCTTACCGTCAAGAATGGTGCTCGCCGTGTTAAACAAGCCCAAAGGCGCTTTAGGCCGGACTTGGTTCCCCTGATTGAAACCGAAATTAACAAACTCATTGAAGCTGAATTTATTCGGGAAGTTAAATACCTAACATGGGTTTCATGTATTGTCCATGTAAGGTAGAAGAATGGCCATATTCGAGTATGTGTTGACTTCAGGGATCTCAACAATGTGTGTCCCAAATATGAATTCCCGTTTCCTATTTTAGAGTTGATGATCAATGCTACTACTGGTTACGAGGCAATGTCTTTCATGGACGGTTCATCGGGCTATAACCAAATTCACATGGCACCAAAAGATGAGTAACTTACTGCATTCCGCACCCCCAAGGGTATTTATTGCTACAAGGTAATGCCTTTTGGCTTGAAGAACGCTAGTGCTACTTACCAAAGAGCTATGCAGAATATTTTTGATGATCTTCTCCACAAGAATGCCGAATGCTATGTTGATGACTTGGTGGTAAAATCATTAGAGAAGGGGGACTACTTGAAAGACTTGAGAATGGTATTTGAGTTGCTTCGGAGGTACCAACTTAGGATTAATCCATTGAAATGTGCCTTTGGAGTTACTTCTGGAAAGTTCCTTGGTTTCATTGTCCGACATTGGGGGATCGAAATTGATCAAGCTAAAGTGGATGCCATTTTGAAAATGTCTGATCCTCGGGATAATCATGAATTGAAAATTCTGCAAGGAAAGCTAGCATACCTTAGAAGATTCATCTCGAACTTAGCTGGAAGGTGCCAACCATTTAGTCGCCTCATGAAGAAAGGAGTTCCTTTCAAGTGGGACCAAGCTTGTAGCAATGCTTTGGAAAGTATCAAAACCTACTTGATGAAGCTTCCAGTTTTAGCAGCTCCTATACCTGGAAAGCCATTGATACTATACATGCGGCGCAAGAAAGGTCTGTTGGAGAACTGTTGGCCCAAGAAAATAGTGAGGGGAAAAAAAACTCTCTTTACTACTTGAGCAGGATGATGACACCAAACGAGCTGAATTATTCGCCAATTGAAAAGTTGTGTTTGGCACTAGTCTTCTCAATTCAAAAGTTGAAGCACTACTTTCAAGCTCATGTTGTCCGTCTTGTTTCTAGAGCAAATCCCATCAAGTTCGTGATGTCAAAACCTGTTCTTAGTGATTGACTAGTGAGATTGGTACCTCCAATTTCAACAATTCGAGATTATGTACATCCCTCAAAGGGTTTAAAAGGACAAGCATTGGCAGACTTCTTGGCAGATCACCGATACCTGATGACTGGGAGCTAACTGACGAACTACCTGATGATGACGCAATGGTCGTTGAAGTTCAACCTCCATAGAAGATGTGCTTTGATGGTGCTGCACATCATGGAGGAGCTGGTGTTGACGTAGTATTTATCACTTCCCAAGGTGACGTTTTGCCCTACTCCTTCACCTTGATACAACTATGTTCCAACAATGTTGCTGAGTATCAAGCACTAATACTTGGGCTTGAAATGGCTGTTGAAGCGGTTGCAATTGCAACTCTTTGGTGACTCAGTTGGTGGTCAATCAGCTTTTAGGTAGTTACGAGGCCAAGAAGCCTGAACTATGCCCATATCATGATTACGCTAAAAAATTAATGAGGTGGCTCGGTGATGTGACTATTCAGCATGTGCCAATGAAAGAAAATAAGAAGGATGATGCTTTAGCTGCCCTTACTTCATCATTAACCCTGCCTGATCAAGCGCAAGTTACTGTCTTCTAAAAATAGGTAGTACCGCCGCCAAATGAGGCTGAAGTTAAAGAAAATAAACTCAAGCATCTTTTCGTTGTTTCTGAAGTTGAGAAAGAAGAATGGAGACAACCTAGTATCGACTACTTGTGCTATGGGATACTTATAGAAAATCCGAGGAGAAGGACCGTAATCCTTCGTCGTGAACCTTGCTTCCTTTACTACAAAGATACTCTATATATAAGGTCATTCGAGGGATTACTCTTGCGATGCTTAGGGGAATAAGGCACACTCCAAGCTTTGCAAGAGGCACATTCTGGGGTATGTGGGTCACACCAGTCTGGACCAAAGCTTCACTTCCATATAAAAAGGAAGGGATATTATTGGCCAACGATGGTAAAATATTACTTGGACTACACTCGAAGATGCAAGGCTTGTCAATTCCATGCAAATTTTATTCATCAACTCCCTGAAGTGTTGCACCCGACTGTTGCATCCTGGCCATTTGACGCTTGGGGATTGGATGTTGTTGAACCACTTCCAAAGTCCTATGGTGGACACCTATACATCTTGGTTGCAACTGACTACTTCTCAAAATGGGCTGAAGTTGTTGATCTTAAGGAAGTAAAGAAGGAAAATATTGCAAGTTTAATCCGAGTAAACATTATCTATCGGTTTGGCATTCCTCGTTACATAATAACGGATAATGATAAGCCATTCAAAAATAGGTTGATGAACAAGATTTGTGATCTCTTTGGCTTCAAGCAACACAACTCTTCTATGTACAATGCTTCCGCCAATAGTCTAGCCAAGGCATTCAACAAGACTCTATGCAACTTGTTAAAGAAAGTCGTCTCCAAATCCAAACGAGATTGGAATGACCGTATGGAAGAATATCTGTGGCCATATAGGACGACTCACTGCACGCCAACACAAGCGACCCCTTATTCACTCGTTTATGGAGTCGAATCATCTTGCCACTCGAGCGTCAAATACCTTCATTAGGACTGACTATTCAAGAAGGGATCACTGATGAAGAAAATGATCGACTTCGATTAGCAGAGTTGGAGGCTCTTGATGAGAAGAGTTTGGAAGCTCAACAGAGCCTTGAATGTTTTCAAGTAGGAGATCAAGTCCTTGCTGTAACAAGACCCATTATTACTTCCCATAAACATGTAGGGAAGTTCACTTCAAAATGGAATAGGTTGTATGTCGTGCAAGAAGCTTATTCAAGTGGCGCATACAAGCTGGTTGATGCAGATGTCATGAGAATCAAATCTATCGATGGAAAGTTTTTGAAGAAGTATTATCCTTGAAGTTGCAATGCTCATTGACGCATGAGCCTAAACTACATGTTCCTACACTCTTGACCCGCATGAGTCTAAACTGTGTACGGTCCACCACCCAAAAAAAAGGTCCGCTAGGTTGAAAACCTCGAAAGAGACGGCCTAGGCAAAAGTTAGGACATAAAAAAAATATTTACCCATTCTGAACTACGGTATGACTTGATCCTCTTCACCGAGGTTCGTAGGCAGCTTAGGGTTTCATTCTGAGTGCAGTCTCATAATTTCAAAATATACATAATCCCCCATCATTGTTCGAAGGAAGTACTATGGAATGTAATCCATTCAATCAATATTTGAAAATCAAGCTGAGATACCATTCTTCTGTTAAACTTTGGATCCCATTTGATTTAAAGGGGGCAAGCCGCTATGGTAAATTGGTGTCTTCAATGAAATGATTAATATCTTTTAGGAGGTTTCCAAGCATTTTCATTGAAGTTCGGGGATTCGTTATGCCTTCATGTTCGCCAAACCTGCAAGTTTTTTTTGGTGTGCCTTCACGACGTTTCAAATTCAGTGAAACTCGAACCCAAGATGTTTGGTGAGAATGAATCTCTTGAATTTCAATTTTTGACAATTAAAAAAAGTCTTATAATCTCAAGGCTTCAAAACCAAGATACAAAAATTTTGGTGAAGCCGCGCTAATTTGGAATTGTCGGCATATCAGAAACGCAAGTCGAATTCGAAATATTATCTGAAACTATCCTTAAGGAATTAAATTTTATATTTTGGATATGGTTTTAGATTTTTAAGTTTAGTTTTAAAAATATCAATTGGTTCGTGATTTCTAAATCCCTACTTCAAGATACAAAACTTTTGGCGAAGTCGCGCAAATATGAAATCGTCGGTGTGTCAGAATTTATTATTGACTTCGAAATATTATCTGAAACTATCCTTAAGGAATTAAATTTTGCATTTTGGATATGTTATATATTTGGAAGTTAAATTTTCAATAGATCAAACGGTTTGTGATTTAGACCTCCCTACTTCAAGATACAAAACTCTTGGCGAAGTCATACAAATCTGAAATCGTCGGTATGTAAGAATTTAGTATAAATTTCGATATATTATTTGAAACTATCCTTAAGGCATTAAATTTTTCATTTTGGAAATGTTATAGATTTAGAAGTTGCATTTCCAGTAGATCAAACGGTTTGTGAGTTCGACATTTCTACATCAAGATACAATAGTTTTGGTGAAGTCATGTAAATCTGAAATCGTCGTCGCATCAGAATTAATATTGACTTCGAAATATTATCTAAAACTATCCTTAAGGTATTAAATGTTTTATTTTGGATATTTTATATATTTTCAAGTTAAGTTTTCAAAAAATCAAACGGTTTGTGATTTTGACTTTTCTACACCAAGATATGATTTTTTTGGTGAGACTGCGCAAATCTAAAATTTTCAACGTGGTGAAATCTAAAGTTGGTTTCAAAAAATATTATCTGGAGCGATTCTGAAGGTGTTTGATTTTAAGTTTTGGATATATTTTGGACATTTAAGTCTAATTTTTGAGAAATCAAATGGTTCATTATTTGGACTCTCCCACGACAAGATATGAATCTTTTGTTACAAGCGCGTAAAGCTGAAAATTATGCGACTAAGATAAAAGTTGGACAATGTAAAGCAAAAGAGAAGCTGGAATATTTAAGCCCACCAAGTCTCCAAGTTAAAGTCTTCAAGTCCTCCGGTCTTTAAGTTTCAGTCTTCAAATTCGCCGGTCTTAAAGTTGAATTATTTAAGCCCTCCAAATCTTCAAGTTGAAGTCTTCAAGTCTGCTAATTTTTCACGTTGAATTTTAAAAGTCAACCACTCTTCGAGTTAAAGTCTACAAAGTTCGTCAAATCTTCAAAGTTTTCTAAGTGTTCAAGTCGATGTCGTCTTCGAGTTGAAGCTCTATCACTTTTCAATATTAAGGTGGACATATAAGTCCCTTTGTACTTTAAGTTGGCCTCTTTGTGGGTTTGTCCTTAAAAGGAACTATAACTTTCATTGAGAGTAATCTCTCCGATAGTCGAGGTACATTGAGAGTAATCTCTCCGATAGTCGGGGCATAATAAGAGTAATATCTCCGATAGTCGGAGCACATTGAGAGTAATCTCTCCGATAGGCGGGGTACATTGAGAGTAATCTCTCTGATAGTCGGGGCACATTGAGAGTAATCTCTCCGATAGCCGAGGCACATTGAGAGTAATCTCTCCGATAGTCGAGGTACATTGAGAGTAATCTCTCTGATATTCAGGGCACATTGAGAGCAATCTCTCTGATAGTCGGGAACATTGAGAGTAATCTCTCCGATAGTCGGGGCACATTGTGAGTAATCTCTCCGATAGTCGGGGCACATTGAGAGTAATCCCTCCGATAGTCGAGCCACATTGAGAGTAATCTCTCTGATAGTCGGATCATTTTGAGAGTAATCTCTTCGATAATCGATCCACATTGAGAGTAATCTCTCCTGTAGTCGGATCATTTTGAGAGTAATCTCTCTGATAGTCGAGACACATTGAGAGTAATCTCTCTGATATTCGGACAGGGATGAGTACCCATACCCTTACACCCTATGATGACTTCATCATGCATGGATCATCTTGTTAAACAAGAACAAATCCTTCTTGTTTCATCTATAAAAAAGAAATTACCTTCGTGTTAATGCTTCCAAATCGTTAAAAGTAGACGCAAAGAGGTTTGCAAACGCTGAAAGTTATGCAAATAGAATAAAGAGTATATTGTATTTATAGATGTCAAAAGGTGATGGTTGAAAGTGAAGTGCCAATGTGGGATCGAGCGTATGAGGCGGCTGCTACAATTCTTTTCCGTATGGGATTCATCTGGTTACGGCAACGACAATGAATGGACTCAAATTGTGTTAAGAATTGCAAAGTTAATACTATAAAATTGTGTCACAACGAGGAAACACTTCCTTTTCCCAAAAGGAAAAGTAGGCAATTATGAGTCAGGCGACAATTTTGATATTGAAATCACAACTTTCAATATTTTGTCTTATACCAATTTAAATTAAATGGTCATTATATTGTTCAAATAATTCACCGAGTGTACATGTAACAAAATTGCATGGACAATCTTTTGTGCTCTAAAATGGCCTAAGCCAAATTTGATAGACCGCCAGTACTTCATTACCTGTTTTTGGTTTTGACAAGTCTACACCTCAACAGGTCTTGAAGTAGGGGGCATTTGTAGGCATGTAAAATTTATTGAATTTAACTTCAATAAACAATTTGGACTATATTTTAAATATACTAGAACAAATAAATATTATGGGCTAATATAATTGAATTAATTATATAAGTCCAATATATGTAAATTAAATAATTAAGTCGTAATCCATTGGGCTAAAGTGATGAGCTCACTTTATTAAGCCCAAAAATGTCATCCTCCTGGAGACCCAGTTTGGTGCCACGTGTCAAATGACATGGCACTCCAAATAAAATGGAAGAGCCAATATGATCATGCCACGTGTTAAAATGACAAGGCATACAAAGTCAAAGTAAAGGGCCAATGAAACTGCGTCACATGTGCAA
The DNA here is from genome assembly GCA_005239525.1 of Nicotiana knightiana. Taxonomy (NCBI): domain Eukaryota; kingdom Viridiplantae; phylum Streptophyta; class Magnoliopsida; order Solanales; family Solanaceae; genus Nicotiana; species Nicotiana knightiana. The sequence continues at coordinate 106,197 of ML389952.1, read as the reverse complement.
GTGACATGTTCTAGCCAATCGAATGTGGCCATGTCACACTTTAATTTGATTGGTCGGAAAGAGTTTGTTCTTATCACAATTCCTTCCTTCCACAACTATAAATAGGTGTTTTTATAACCCAGAAAAGACACCAGAAGTTATAACAAGAAGCAAGAGGGAGCTCGTGGATTAAACGCCGCAAATTTCTCTACAAGTTTCAAGCTTCAAGCAATCAAGTTCAAGTTCAAGAAATCAAGTTCAAGTTCAAGAACGAAGAACAAGTCAAGATTCAAGGAGTACAAGTTCAAATCAAAGTCCGTGCTAGTTGAATTCAAGATCATCGTTCATGGAAACAAATATAGATTCAAGATCAAGCTCAAAGCCCCTTGAATTTATTTACTATTGAAAATAAAAATCAAATGATTCATAGAGATTATAACACACAAATATTTGAAATAAAATACTATGATTATTGTGATATTTTTCGATCTTGATTTTATTTTCTCGACACCAATTTATTGTCTACACTTCTAAAATAAACTTGTGAACAGCTTATCACGAAAGTTGTAAAAAACCTCTTAAATTTTTAAGGGTTACGTGTGATTGTTGAAATTGAAAGAAACTGCATCATCACTTGTGAATTAGAAGTGACGGAATTTTTAAAATGGAAAAAAAAAATTAGTTGAATATACATCGATGAATGAGAACTTTTATGAGATATTTTCTTCTTTTATTGAGTTAGGTATATAAAATCAATGTCATATTTGAAGGAATATCTTATATAACTTAATATAATATTTTAATATAATATTTACACGGTTTAATTTATCATTGAGATAGTGTTCGTACTCTTAACGTGAAGAGTATAGTTTACTAGATCATCACCAAAGGAAAAAATAAAACTATATTCAAGGAAAGTACACGAAGTACGTAAAATTATCTTAAAGCAAAATAATTAAATATGCATTTTAAAAATTCTTATTCTGATTATAAAAAATAGTTAATTCATGTACAATTGCCCCCAAAATAATTAATTCATGTACAATTAATATTTTGTGTTATTTGAAAAATCTTTGAAGAATAGTAATACAAATATAGCTAATTAACTTTGTTTATGTTTTCTTGAATGATTTGAGATTAACTTTTCAACCAGATCTTTGGAAAAACTCTTAAATCTTTAGAAGCCATGTGTTTTTATTGAAAGTAAAAAAAAGAAACATGATAACTTGTGAAATTGAACTAATAAAATTATGACAATAGAATAAAGTTTTAAGTGAATTTAAGACAAAATTTCTTACTTCATTAGGTTAATCATATAGGAATATTATTCATTAATTTTAGGAGTTAACATTTTTATTTTAAACTCAAAAATCGTTTTTGAATAATATTTATGTAACTTTTTAAATCAAAATTACTCATTAAGATGGGAACACGTGCGAAACGTGTATACTAAGACTAGTATATATTAAAGGTATGTAAGTTTTAACTAGTTTCGATTTTAATCAACAACAACAGTCCAGTAAAATCTCACCAGTGAGGTTTGGGAAGGGTAGAGTGTACGCAGACCTTACCCCTATCCCAGAGGGGGTAGAGAGGCTGTTTCCGGAATACTCTCGGCTCAGAGACAATAGATCTGTGACAGTAAAACCCGAAAAATAATATCAGTAGCGTGAGAGACACCAAATAAATGGAAAAGTAGTAACATAAATATTATGCAAAAGTATGAACACAACATAAATCGCTAGCAGTGCATTTAAATCCTATTGTCTAATTGATGTATTACCCGAATGTTATTTTATATTGGGAAAATTAGAAGCCCACAATATTTTGTATTAACAATAACCGTTTAATATGCGCCTTTTACATAGAGTATATCATATTATTATTGTTTATTAATATTTTAATTATAACAAATTAATATGATTCCACTGTTACGTACTGCAGTGCCACTTTATTAGGAGTCTGGAACCCAATTATTGTCCTTTTGGACAAGTATAACGTAAATGAGTGTTAAAAAAAAATAGTTATCATTCTGTATATAACGCGGTTTTAAACCGCGCTATTTTTTAATGGTGTTTTGGCCGTTAAAGTATAGCGCGATTTTAAATCGCGCTATATATGTATAACGCGGTTAATTGATGCGCTATGCTGACTTGATGGGACGGATATGTATAGCGCGTTATATAACTGCGCTTATATATGTAGAGCGCAGTTATATACCGCGATATACCTGTTTGTGGGCCCACCAATAAGTTAACTGACATAACAATAATTCAAATGGATATAGCGCCCTTCAAAAGAGCGCTATACATCAAAAATTTCAGCCCGCCGAGCTAGGCATTGCCTTATTTAAAGGCGTTAGGATTTTACGAAAATCCATTCAAAAAATATTCTAACTCTCGTTCAAAGTTTTCTTCTTGATAAATTCTCAAGCATTTCTTCATAATGTCTGAAGAGCGGAGAATAAAGGTTTCATTATATTGGAGGGGAGGTGAGGTTGTGATGGAGAATAACTCTGTGAGGTATAGTTTATCTCCACAGTGTCATGTTAAATTGTCACTTACAATGGAGTACGATACATTGGTATCGTTGTTATGTAAATGAGTGTGAGGAAACGTTCGGTGAACCTTAAAGTAACCGAAAGATATCTGTATTCCGTCACTCCGCAAGGGGTTGCTTGTTACGCGGAGTTTATCATCGACGATGATGAAACTTTGAGGAATTTTCTGAGAACTCCGGATGAATACTGGGAATTTCTTGTAATCAAAATGTTGGATATGTACATCAAGGTCGAAGATGTTACCAACAATGAGGTTGCGCATAGTAGGGATAACCCCCAGTCATCGGGTGATTATTCTGAAGCAGTTTTTGCCGGACAGGTTCCGGATGAAAGAGTTCGCCTTGATTTAAACTTATCACTGCCGGCGAATGAGCAGCGAGGAAATAATTTCTCTCATGCTTTACATAATCCACGAGACGAGTGGTAAACTTCAAATTTTTCTTTGTGTTACGATGTATATTTTGTTGTATTAACGCTCATATATTCCACAGGGGGTACCAGCCGGATATAAACTTTACAAGTTTTGAACCCGCGCATAGTTGGAATATGCCTAGTTTTGGTGTGTTGGATCATGTAGGTCCATCCGGGAGTCATCACCAACATGAAAATGTCCATCATGGAATGTCATCACATTATGACTTGTAAGTGAAGTGATACAGCTATATGGAAAGTATTTATTAATTTCAGTAGCTTATTATTTTGTTGTTTATGCAGTGAAAACGAGCAAGTTGAACCACATGTCCTCACTCAATTGCCCTAAGACGACATATTAAATCGGGCTGGCAGATGCACAGAGTGAGGAAGAGAACAGTGATTACTGTTGATACCGAATTTTTCTCAAAATATTCTTAATTGCATATATACCTTCAAAATCATTATTACTAGCAATTGGTATTTTTGCCATAATTTTTCTATATTTTATTAATTTGTCCAATATTTTATTTCTAATAAATAATTATAAAATTTCATCACAAATGATTTCAAAAAATATTTCTTGATTTAATTATTCCGTAATTAGCCAAATTGGCATCTTTTGGCTATAATTGCAATAACTTTGCAATTATAGCCCAAACATATAAGTTTGTACTATTTTTTACCAGAAATTAGTCCTTTGTATTTTAAAATACTAAATATTCATTTTTAACTATTTTCTATGCATGAAATTTATTTTTTATAATTACTAGATATTTTATAAATTATTTTAACTAATTCGAACTAGGTATTTAACAAATAGCCCCATTTTATTTCAATTATAACCTATTTAAACCAGCCCAAATTCCTTAACTAAACCAGCCCAAACATCTAATTAGACCATCCCAAATACCCAGGCCCAATCCCTAAATCCTACCCGACCCAATGCTGATTAAATCTTGGTCGTTGATCAAAATTGATCAACGGTCCGGATTCGTTCTTTCCTAAATTAACCTAATGAGACCCCCCCCCCCTAAACCTCTCATTTACTCCTCACTCACTCGTCGTCACCCCTCTCCTTCTCTCTCAAAACTTCCTATGCCTAACCCTAACCCCCCTCTGCCGGTTGTTTGCTCGCCGTTAATAATGGTGGCTCACCATCACTCCTAGCCCTAATAGATCTCCTGGCCGGGGTTCTTGCTGTCTTGAGGTCCTCAAGGGGACCAGTGGCCGTTCACTCACCCCTGGGCCTGTTCTCACCATTCTCAGGCCACCATGGCTCGATTGAGTAAGATCGTCCTATTTTATTACTAAATCTATGGCTTCTAAGCCGGAATTTCTCTATCTCTGGGTTATCTCTCTCAAAACCCTAACTTCACATCTTGGATCTTTAGATATGTAACATATCTGAGTGTATTTGAGCTATTTTACTGTTTTTCTATGAAAACCTTTCTGATTTTTGAAGCGTCTCTTCATCTTCATAACTAGGGTTTCTGAACTTCTCTTCAAAATGATTTTCTCTGATTTTTAAGTGTTATTTTATGATCTTTATTGTGTTTAAACGATTTTCATTTAGGTTCTCCCTTAACCTAACTAATTATGTTAAAACCCCCCTAATTTTCTAGCTTTATTTTTGGGTTCTGAGTTCATCTTTACTGTCTATTCGCTCAACTTGTATGTATGTTTGATTCTCTTGAGTTCTGCTTCGATTAATTTTTAACCCTAATATGTCCATTAGGGTTTCCTATTTTCCGATTCCTTCTGTTTGTGTTTGGGTTTATTTGTTTATTCATGGGGGTCTACACTATTTCCCTTAGTCAGTGCTACTCTTTGATACTTTGAATTCCTGATTTCTTGTGTTGATACTCTTTACTGATTTCCGGTTACCTTTTTCTGTTTTTACAACCTGTAAACTATTTTCTTACATTATTATGTGATTGACTATATTATTAATTGGTTCCTACTGATTGTTTCCTTAATTAGACCTTATGTATCTAGCCCTAATTGCTTACTCTATACCTACAGTGTTTGAATTATTTCCTTATTTGTTATGCTCCAGCTATACATGATTTCTTTCCTTACTTGTTACCTGTTCTTTACCGTTTGAACTGATTCCCTTAATTAAGGTAAGACTTGGACTGATTTTACTCTAATTGATTCCGAGTTCCATAATCACTGTACAATTTTGATTCTTACCTTATTTTACTTAGCTTTCAAACTAATATATATATTTCTCTCTTCTACTCTCATTACACAATCTCATACACACACGAACCCACATTAGTTCACATCTCTCATACACTCAAAAGCTCTTCTGCTTTCTTTGTTACTTACTATTGTTACTAAATTAGCCGGCTGCAAGCCAAGGCTAATTATTACACTCTCTTGTTATTCACTTTGTGTTTACTCTCTTTACTGGTATGTTCTGATTTCAATTCAAGTTCCAAAACCAATATGTTTCTTCTACTGCTTCATTTTATCATGTTATTAATCTATTTCTGTCCATTGTTTAGCTTTTCAACATGTGGTTAACTTGTTTTACTTAGTATACTAGTTATGTCCTAACCCCTCTTAGGATCAGCGTGCTTATGAGCCTGTTTATTGCCTTTGTAGTCGGTCTAAATTTGAGTCTACTCTGTTTTTGAATGTTTGTTTATTTGTTACCTAGTTTCTGGTATGCACCTGTTTGCAAAACAATCTGTTACCCTTAGTTGTTTGATTCTATGTTTAACTTGTCCTAGTACCATTATGTTCCAATTAGCAATTTTTGAATCCCTGCCCTATTTTCTGCTATTCCTTAAAAATTTTGTGCTTCTGCCTGTTATGTGTTCACTGTACATGCCATATGTTTCCCCAGTTCCCAACTTCCCTGTGTGAAAGTCTGTTGTTGAGAAATGTTGAATCTGATTGTTGTATGGTTGATCTGCTGTTTGTTTGACTACACTGTTCTTGTTCAAACTATTTTACTATTAAACAACTTCTATTTTTATAAGACTTCTTCATCAACTGAGTCTTTTTCAAACACTGTTTTCCTATTAAAACCTTTTCAAAACTATGTCAAGCACTCTCACTCTACTCTTAGGTCCTTAAGTTCTGCCCCTCCAGTGTGTGACTGTTTTGGATCCCTGTGAGATCCCTCTGAACTCTGATGCACTGGAGCTGGCTCTTCCACACTTCACTTACTCAGTTCTGATTATGGAATCTGGGTGTGAGCACTGCCCGGTATCCTTGAGGTCCTTAGGGAACTCTGACACACCTGGACATGAGAAAGTCTATGACTTTGGCATTTGAGGCTATGGAAAGTTTGGTACATTTGGGCCTACTTCAGGCTCCCTATAGTTTATCTATCTATTTATGTAATTCATTCAGTTGTTGGTTTGTAATAATTATTGTAAACAGATATTGAGGTTGGCTAGTGAAATGGGGAGGGTAGTTATATATTCTATCATTGGGCAGAAATCATGCCTTAGGATTTTACATTCCCTATATCTGCATTAGAATCCATGCTTAGGACCAACATATTCATTCAAACCATGCCAAACATGCATTACNAAGCTTGCTTACCACTTAGAAATCCTGCTCTTAGGATAATTAACGTAAACTGTTGCTACATGTGCCTTCATAAATCGTGCTTAACAACTCTGTAATTCTCTGTGCATTTCAGAAATCATGCTTTAGGAATTCTGCACATCCCGAAATCATGTCGTAACCATTCTGCATTTTATATGTGCATATTAGATACCATGCTCTAGGATTTCATTCATATTTGCTTAGCCACGCCTAGTTTAAACTACTGATTCATGAAAAGAGGAATAAAACAATCTCGCATATGATTATCCTGTTTTAGATAAAACTGGTAACAATCTCTGCATTCTCGTATCACATAGAACAACATGCTTTTAGGAAAAAACAACTTCTGAACTGTCTAAAGGTTAACAAGCTTAAAATCAGTAGGCAAACTGATTAGGGCCCTGCTTCTGAGTTTATGAAATAAAGCTGCATATTTCTGTGCATTGATACTCACTTAGATATCCTACTTAGGGTCCTATCTAATAAAACTGCCTCTTGTTTGTGTTTGAGACGTGCTGATTAGGTGTATTACTTGTGGAGGTAAATCCGGGCCTCATAACTGCTTTCCTGCATTTATCTGATTAGTCCTATTTGTTCTTGCCTGTCGCTTAGATTTTATCTTTTTTTTTTAAACCTTAAGGGTCTGTCTAGAACTACCTATACTTAAAGTTCCTAAATTACTCCAGGATCATTAAGAAGGGACGGGTAACAAGATGCATAGAGATCGCTAAATAAACTCGCTTAATAACCGCTAAGGGGTGGGGTAAAGGGTAGATATGGATATGATGACCGGTGAGCTAATTCCACGTGTAGCCTCTCACTGAGGAGTGATTACCGGGCATTGCATTGATGTGATCCTATAGGATAAACAACTTAGGACTCCCCTATCCCCTACATATATGTGCTTAGACCATAAATCTTTCAAAACTTTATTACATATGTGTGCTTAGACGGCGAATCTTTTTCAAAATCATTACTTGTTTCCATGTGTATACTTTGACTGCCTATTTGCTACTTGCTTGAATTCACAAAGCTTGTTTGGCCGGGAACCACAGTTGTGGACTTTGAGGGGTGCCTAACACCTTCCCCTTGGAGTAATTTCAAGCCCTTACCCAATCTCTGGTTATTCAATTAGTGTTATTGTGACCCTTAATAGGTGCCCTAATTCACCTTAATTCGTTAGGTGGCGACTCTTCAAATCCTTCACATCCCTTATCCCAAAAGAAAATGAGTTGTCCCAATAATGTCAAAAACCCTGACCGATCCGAAAGGAGAGGAAATAGGGGGCGCGACAATTACGACAACAATGCCGATGAATCCAGAGATGACACACCCTTCCCTCGTGAGGATGGTGATGAGGAGGATGAGAATGAAGGACCTGATTTGACGAGGGAGTATGATCCACAACACCCCCCCAGACAAAGAGTATACGAGTCTCAAGTGTCGTTTCATTCAAGGAAGATTCCCTACCTTGATAACTTTCCAAGTATGTCGGATGTGGAAGCTCTCACAAGGAATTTTGATGAAATTCGGACAGCAATGTAGGATGAGTCTAGACCAACGGTGCTGGAAAAGGGAATGTGTTTTTCCTGATAAAGCGTGCGTTAGCAGGGCTTGTAAAATGCACGACGTAAAAGAGTGTCATGAGATGATGGTATGGGAGTCAATTCCGGATGTATATAAGGTTGTTTGCCGCAGGTGGTTTACGGTTTGTCATTGGATGTTGCGTGCAAAAAAGAAGGACACAGGTCTCTGGAAAGTGGGTAAATACATTCCCACCCACACATGTGAAATGGACACATTCAATGGGAATCACTTCAACTTGGATATTGACTTGATTTCTCTTGTCCTTATTCCACACCTCGAAGCGTTCCATAAGGTATAAAATCAAAGAGTGCATTACATCAATCCACAAGGAATATGCCCATACCATTACCAAAAGAAAGGCATTTCTCAGGCGCAAACGTGCGTTTGAAATTGTTTATGGTAACTGGGATAAGTCAGTTGCAGCTCTACCCAAGTAAGTTTAGGTACACATTTACCTGTGCGCCCTCCAGCATATCCAACACATCCCTGCAAAGGGGTAGATTATGATGAGCATCATAATCTCGTGCATATCCATGCCGGAGAACCCACCTCCTAGCTAGAGGGAGAAACGGAGGTGGTACATCCGGAGGTAATGGTGGTAGAGGTGGTTGCAACTGCAGGAACCGCTCCCAGGACCAAACCTAACATACAAAGTTGACGTAAGGTTTAAGATAAATTTTGACTATATAGGATTGGAAATAATGAACATCGTATTCGAATATGTTGTCACCTGTAGAAGCGGTAAAAAACCACATATGTCACTCTGGGTGCCCATGCTCGCCTGGCACAGATGCCTGTACATGTAGGCGAGAAGAGCAGCACCCCAGTTGTACTGGGGTAAATCATCTAGCCGCTCAAGATGATGAAGAAATCTCAAGCTGACTAGGTTTCCCCAAGTGTTCGGGAAAAAGACCCCTCCAAACAGAAGAAGCAGCAGAAACCTCGTATACCGGTGTATATGTAGCTCATCTGTATCGTCGGTGATGTCGGGGTGTAGTGTCTCCAAGTGCTGTCTAATAACAGTCAAACTCATGCGACTAGCCCCCGAGTGTGCAGTCTCGTCCTGTGGCCTGAAACCAGTGAGCTGCTGCAGCAAGTCCAAATACTGCACACGCGCCATATATCTCATATGCTGAGGCAGTGCAACGGCCAGGCCATCAACGGGCATCCCATATAAAACCTCCACGTTCTGCGGCGTGATGGTGGCCTCGCCAATGGGCAGGTGAAAAGTGTGTGTCTCTGGTCGCCACCGCTCAATCAAGGCCATGATCAAAGCCCAGTCAAATTGCAGCCTCCCGCTCTCAAAAATCATGTAGAATCCCGTATCCTGCAGGCGCTGGACTACACGAGGATGGAGATCTCTATCCCTCATAAAATCCCACAGGTCGTCCACTCTCCTGGCGTGGAGAGTCTAGGACAGTAACTCTCCCTCCCATACGTGGGCGGACCTATGATCGCCCTGTAACACTAATAGCTCATCGGAGAAAGGCCCGGGATGTATAGGCGGTACGTCCATGTCGTCTACTGTAAATTAAACAACATTAATCGTATGTTTTATCTGTAAATTAAATAATTAATTTTTAGAGTTATAGAATATTTAATTGGACAGGATATATATATATATATATATATATATATATATATATATATATATATATATATATATATATATATATATCAATTTTTACATATTTTTTTAGAACACTAATATCTTAGTCTGGATAAATATAACATACTATTTTCGCAAACAAAACACAAAACAACATGGAAACACATTCAAGACAACTAATATGCATTATTATACGAGTTTCGACATAAACTAAATCGGAATACCTCGATTTATGTTTTTCGGAAAGTCGATTAGTTGAAAATTTGAGTCCGAAATGGTGATATCACTACAATAGAATGTTTTGCTGGGATGTGGGACCTACGTTCTTATCGTTTTGTGTGACGGGTAGGGCCCACTATAATTTTTTTGGAGAAAAATAAGGGGGGGGGGGAGGGGGGAGGACCGCTATTGTGGGGATTTAAAAATGGAGGGGGAGCTTTCTGTTTCGAATTGGGGAAGAAGGGGGACGGTTTAATAATGGGTATAGCGCGGTATATAACTGCGCTATACATATATAACGCAGATATATAACGCGCTATACCTATCCGTCCCATCAAGTCAGAATAACGTTGTTTACAAGTGCGTTATACAAATCGCCCTATACTTTAATAGTTAAAACATTGTTAAAATATATAAAATCGTGTTATATATAAAATTATTACTCTTTCTTTTTCTCGCTCATTTACGTTATACTTGTCCAAAACGACAATAATTAGGTTTCGGACTCACTTTATTTGTACTGTCACTCTCTTTTGCATCAAATCCAAATACTACAGACAAATATGTTAACACCAAATTCGATAAGATTATGAAACTTTTATGTCCTATCCAATCATCGTTGCACAAGATAGTGAATCTTCTCACTCCTCAGAACTATAAAGTTATGGTCCATTATCTACGACCCTACACTATAAGCTAAAATAAAATATTTAATTAATATGATAATAAGTGAATTAAATATATACGCATAATGTTTACACATTTTTAAATATATACCAATATATCCACTTTGTTGTCATGAAATTACATCCGTCATTGTCCTTCGGACTAACAGCTTGTTCGAATGGTTAGTATGTATCGTCTCATAATTATCGTATCCTATTATATTGTATTGTATTATTTGGATATATATAATGTATAAATAAATTATATTGTTTGTCATCGTTTTATGATATCATGCATCAATAATGTGAAGAATAAATTTATAATATTATTTAAAAAAATAAGGTACAAAATAGAATTATTATATATAAAAATAGGGCAAAGGACGACTATGTAATAATAAGAAATGCTAAGATGAGAGGGAAAATAAGGTAATGATGCGACCATAACAAACCAGTCGTTCCATAAAGAGACACTCTTCATTGTCGTAATGACCGATTTAACGCTACGATATTTAAGTAACAATCATCAAAATAAGTATTGTATTTAAAATAACAATACAATACAACAGGTAACAACCATCTAAACAAGTTGTAAGATGACATTTGGTTGGTTGTTAATACATTGTGCATAATTGAACATGAAATTATAATTAGAATATGAATATTAGTAATGCCTGTAGATTCAATTTTTACGTGCACTATTATTAATACGTGATGGCCTAACTAATTTGAGCAGTCTTGTTATTAAATTAAGGTTGTATATTGTAATTACTTCAAATAATTAATCACATGAAAACAAGAACATCCGTTCTTGGTGGGACTGAAAAAGACATATCCAAAGCAAGAGATTACACCAAAATAGCACTTGATTCGTTGGACAGGCCAAGAAAATACAAAGCGTACTGTTACATATATGTTAAATTACTAAACTCCTATAAACATATTCTGTAGTTTTTTTTATTTTTTTTATTTTTATAACAAGGATGATGAATATATATCACTAGTAATTTGTGATGATGTAAGTAGTTTCCCTTTTAATGGACTCTATGCGACGCGATTTAAAATAGTCACACCACTAAATACAAATATCGAGAAAAATCTTATTATTACACGAAGTACCGACCATTCGGTTAAAGGTAAGTGTTCACTGTCAAGCCTTCCTCATATTTATAGCTTGTTTGGCCAAGAATCTTTTTGACTAAAAATATCTTTATTTTTATCCTAGAAGTTCTTTTTTAAAGTAAAGATATTTTACCAAACTTTTAAATAGAGAAAAATAGAAGGAGAAATAGTTTTTGAGAAGCATAAAAGGTAGCTTCTTTCCAAAATTATTTTTTTGAAAAATAATTTTGAGAGAAATATAATCAGAAGCACGTTTTAAAAGTTTGACTAAATATTTGATACACAAAAGTACTTATCAAATTAATTAGCAAACAACCGCTGCTTCTTACCAAAAGTACTTTTTTGAAAAACACTTTAAAGTATTTTACATGATAATCTGATTTTAGAAACTGGGCTAAACGGGCCATTAATCATGTATCCTCTTCTTCTTCTTTTTACTAGAGAGAGATATATTCCCCTAGTACATAGTTTTAGTAAGTAAATAAATACATTGACTAGGTATAGAGGAAACATGGAAGAAGTTGATTATTCAACCGAATTAAAGACCAAAATACAAAGTCTAGGCCTCAATCATTATTCAATAATGCAAAATATAACCTATGTGGTTAGTATCCTATATTACTGTTGCCCTAGAAAAGCACCCATAGGAGAAAACAAGGTCAAAGAACTTTTACTTTGAAATTTCAATTGACCTTATTTTTATTAGAAATTCCAATAAATGTGTGTAGCTATTAAAACATAAAATAACCATCAATCAAGAAAAATAAAATGTCTAGAGAAACCAAGAATTGCAGAAATATGATACTTCTAGTTTTTTTTTGGGTGATTTTTAATTTTTGACCCCTGCTTGTTCTATGGACTTATTTAAAGATCAAAAGTTTAAAATGTTGCTCATGGAACAAGCAAGGAACAATACTTGTTAAACTTGAAGTTCTGTCCTATGGACAAACATGGTAAAAAATTCAGACCATCAGTTATAAGGACAATTTATATACTTCTTTAGGAGGCCGCTTATGACTTAGAGCCAATTTGGATTGGTTTAAAAAAGTGACTTTTTAGTAAAAATAGCTTTTAAGTCAAAAAAATAATAAGTTGGGATTAACCAACTTATTACTTTTTGTTTATTTAAAATAATTTTTAACGTATTTTAAATACTTTTTGACTTTGCCAAAAAAACCTAAAAAGAACTTAAAATTGATTTGGCCAGCTCAAAAGTCAATCCAAACACCCTCTTAGTTAGGGGTGTTCATCGATCGATACGGTACAATATTTAGACATTTCGGTTCGATATTTTTGATATTTGATTTCTTAAAATGCTATATCAAATACTGTATCTAATTAAATTTGGTATGGTTCGATTTTTCTCCTTTCGGTTTCAGTTTATTCGGTTCATTAGCTTTGGTTTATTCAGTTTGAATACTAACTAATGCATAGAGTCATAGACTGTAATATTCTTAATTAAAGTACTCAAAAATAAAAAATTTAAAACGTCTGTTGACAACACTTTTATTTAAAACCAACAAATATTAACCTAGAGAAAAAAAAAGTGTACATAAAGGAATAAATTTGATCATTAGAAATATCTTGTTACTTGCTTAGAGTTAATTGATGAAGTTAGAGAATAAAATGAAAGTAAGATTTTAGATTTTTTATATGTATAGTATAATTAATAATGTGTATATTGTGTAATATAATATATATTTCAATACGGCATCAGTATTGTAATATTTGATTTTAAAATATCAAATATCATACCTATACCAATTTTTTTAAATCTTAAACCAAATATCATATCGAATACAAAAATATCGAATATCAAATATTAAAATTTTTGATTTTGATACGATAATTCGGTATTTACCAAATTGTGCACGGCACTGCTATCAGTGAAGGTCCAAAACCTCCAAAACAACTTTCTGATCAGTGAAAGGTACTTGGTTCACACAGGCAAGGCCCACTATGTAGGAGCTGACTGTGACAATTGACAAGTATCTGTTTTGGGCCAATTCATGTGGGCCACTGTCCCAACCGAAAGTTCGTGGGCGTTTGGATATAAGAATTGTAAAATTTCGGAAGAAAGGTGATAAAAAATTTCAAGTAAAAATATTATTTGAAAATTATAATTGCGTTTGGACATGAATATAATTTTGGGTTTTTGAAGTTTGTGAGTTATCCGAGTGAAAATTTTAAAAAATAGCTTTTTGAAAAATTCTAAAATCCAACTTCAAGTGAAAAGTTGAAAATTAATGACCAAACACTTATTTAGAAAAAAAAGTAAAAAAAATCGAAAAAAAGCGAAAATTTTCTTATGTCCAAATGGACTCTTCAAGTTTAATAAATGTTGCTCCTCCCTTATCCCATGGGCAACAGTTTTGACTTTTAATCTTAAAGACTACACGCAGGAGTCAAAAAATCAAAACCATCCATTTTTATGGCCATTGATTGTGATTTCCTGAAAAGTTAAGTTATTTTAGGTTGTCTCCCGCAGAGAGATGGTTTGTTCTGAACTTCTAATGTAATTTAAGCTAATGTAGTCAGGTGTGCGTGTCTGATTCTTTAAAAATAATATATTTTTAAAAGATTTGACACAATAACAATAAAAACACCAACACCAACAATAATAACGATCCAATATAGTTCCACAAATGGGGTCTGAGGAGGTGTACGCAGATCTTACCTCTACTCCGATCGGATAGAAATGTTGTTTTCAATAGACCCTCGGCTCAAGAAGAAGAAAAGACAAAAGAGACAATATATCAATATCATCATGGAAAGAATAACAACACAAGAACCAGTGAATAGATTAAAGGCAGAAATAATGACCAGTAAATAAGAGTCGGCACTATGAAAACGAAAGAGTAGTGTAAACACAACACTGGCGACTAGCAATCTAAGACTAAATCCTATCAGTCTAGCCTCACGCCGGTGACTAAATATGCTTAACTACCTCTTAATCCACAACCTTAATGCTCGATCTCTACAACTTCATATCAAGTGTTATGTCCTCGGAGATCTGAAGTCTCGCTATATCCCACCTGATCACCTCTTCTCAATACAATAATATTTTTGGAGAGTCCGAACATCACAAAATTTAAATATATGCTCTTCTTGTTAGTTTTGGCTAGCAATATCAACTAATACCATGTTTTTGACACTTTGCATCTTCTCGTGCCAAAAAGGAAAAACGAAACTAATGTGCCTTTCTATAAGGTAGAAAACTAAAAAAATAAGTCATAGCCACAAAAAATAGCAAGGCAATACAGTCATTTTAAAATAATTTAGATCACGTTGATTCAAGGTGTGGAAGCAATCACTAATATTTGTATTAAAATAGGCTATTTGTATCACGCCTCTTGTGGTGCAGAACTTTCTCAAATTTTACGTAAATACATAATACCCCGTGACTCAAACTGTCTTTTAGTTTTAAAAAAAAGATTACGTTGCTTGAGCTATAACTTTACGTGATTGGACATCAAAGAAATCAGTCTTTAGTTTGATTTGTGAGTTGAATGTCGCACTTTGACAACAACTAGTTGTCACAAGAGTCTTTAACGTTTTCTAGAATATGAAATAGTATTTGTATTGAATGTAGAATATTCCTCTTAGCTATGGATGAAGGTAGAAAAAAGAAAGAGATATTAAAGGTACAAACCTTATCAACATGTAGAATGCACACATCAAACCAACCAAAAAACTACCAGAGGAAAAAGGAAGCTGATGATTTTCTAGTCCTATTTTTAGGACCTGGCCAAAAAAATATATTTTTTCCTGTCTATTTTAACTGACTTTTTGACTTTTTTTGTGGTCCATAATTTTTGATTTTTTCAGATATTAAGAAGAAATTAATATTTTCAAAGTTACTTTTAGAGTAAAGAGCCTAGGAGTAGTTTGTTATATGTTTGTATACGGATAAAATCGGGCCCATCCGATTTTGCTGATTAATCGAGACCGGGGGTGATGGGTCGAAGATCGACCCAGTAATAGATCAAATCGAGGTATGAGGGTAAGATAAAACGTTCGGGATTCGAGGTACCTGTCGAGATCGAGACCAGTAGCGATCGAAACCAAACGAGATAGACATCGAGTAAGACCGAAGATAGCATAATAACATAAAAGACGAGATATCTGTGTCTGGTCGATGATCATGGCGAAAATCTCGGAATGGATCAAATCAAGAACGGTTAATAGCTAATAATGAGATTTTCTTATGTAATTAGAGTTGTACCATAAGTAGGATTTCTCTACTATATAAAAAGGGGTTCGAATCATTTGTAACACATCTTACTCACACACATCAGAGCAATATAACACTCTTTCTCGCTTGTACTCTCTAGTTCACCATCTTGCTTTATACTTTATTATTTTGGTATCAGTCAGTTCGAGGGCACGCTAGCTCAAACGCTGAATTACATTTCAACACTGATTTGCTTTACTTTATTGTTAATTTCTATTATTAATCATCATATTCATCAATTTGTATTAGGTGAAATCACGTGTCCTTAAATCCACTTATAAATTTAATTGTTATATAAATATAACTCCGTAGTTTAATTCTTATGTGCAAACGCCCGCTAAAACAAATATAACTCCGTAGATAAGAAGACAAAATCTCAGATCTAAGATTCTGATTCAAAAAGTGAATGGAGATCGAAAATAATATGGTCAAATTTGTCTATAACTGTCTTGTTTGTTTCGAATATTTTTGGATATTAAAAAATAAATATTATAATAAAATATAATATTTGATTCCGAAAACTATTATATAAATATTGTTAATAAAGATGTCTCAAAGTACGTATTAAGAGATTTGCTAGGCTGGTTGCATCACTGGTCTGATTTCGGGTTTGCTTTAAATTAATTTTGAGCAATTTTTGTGAAAGTTGAAGTTATGTCAGTTGTGTCATGTGAAAGTTTGATTTCGGGTTTGTTTTAATTGATTTAGACGTAAAGAGGAGTCAGCTGTAACAGCTGCTCTGTCTATTTATATCTGCCCCGTTTTTAGTCCAAGGCATAAATGGAATATTGCGTATGATCTAAGACACGTATATGAAAAATTATTTCATCTCGATTATGTAGTCGGATCCAAGATTTGAAAGTTTGGGCGTACTTATAGATTCAATCAAAATCAGTTGTATATACAGTGCGTCCACTACAAATGTATCACTGTTATAAAATAATAATAAAAAAAATTATTACACAGAAAAAAGTAGAGAGATAATTTGTATTGATATGAGATGATTTACAATGTAATACAACCCTTTTATTTATAAGAAAAAAGTGACTTAGTCACAAAGTAACAAATCATAAAATCTCTCTAAATATTGACATTCATCTTAAATATAATTCTACTTATAATGCTTCCCCTTGAATGTCTATTCAATAGATAATGCGCCTCACTAAAACCTTAACTAAAATAAAACCCAATAGAAAAAAATTCTAGTGAATGAAAAAAAGTAAACATGTATAGAAGTATGCTTATTGGTTGTCTCATTAAAAATCTAGCAAGGAAAATTCAGTGGACAAAAACCTGTAAGGGAAAAAGAGTACAACGCGTACCCCTGATGAGAACATCAATTCACATTTTTAAGCCTTCACATGTCATTCTTGTGCACCATCTTTAAAAGATCATTGATAGAGATTTGATAAACAAATAAACCATATTAACTTGAACGAATTTGCTTCACCTTGAAATCATCATACCTATCCCTGATAGATGTATTGTCTTCATATGATCTTGTTGGAATCGTCATTTTAATATCTTCACATAGGTCTTGCTATCATATTATCATGTTTATAATTATAGCAAGATATATATGTACACAAATTCCACTGAGGATATGCTGATGTGGTATTTCAAGATCAAGAATTGTATATGCTTTAAGCAATGTAAATCCTTCATGGATTGTCATATAAGCCATACAAATCAACTGTAAATGCATATCAAGTTTTCATCCTATGCTAGACATATAAGATAGATAAAAGTGATTGCACACACCATTGACTTTATACTTTCATGGGCTTGAACTACATGTCCAACTACATGTCTTTCATACGAAACCAATTCTATTCGAGTTTTGTCTCTTCCATTCGGCCAATAGTTTTGTGTTTGTATTCGACAGACTTAAGATCCTCATTTATACTTAGCGATATGATAGATGTCGTCGACAAATATTTTATATCAGTTCCAATATTTTTTCATAAAGACATAACATAAAGATCTCTTCATTCATATTTTCAGGTACCTGAACCTCTCCTGAGATTTTATAAAGTGTTATGTCATGTGATCTTCTAGATCACTTGCCTACTTATTATGATCATTTCGATCATTTTCTCATCTTCTTTATCAATAATTTTATTTGAAAATTAATTTGTGATGTTTGGCTATAATTCCATATTTTTAGTGCATTACTTATTTTATATTTTGGAGCTTTAATACTAAATTATATTATATTATATTTGTGTTTAATTGAATTTATTTTATGTATAAGTATATTAGAGATGAAATTGTGAGCAAAGCAAATATTTTGGACGTATATTATATGTATTTAAATGAATGCATGCAGTCGTAGACACAAGGATTAAAGAATGAAGGTTTGGAACTCAAAATCAACAAGCTTCGAGAGAAAGTTAGGCAAAGCCAAAACAAAATTGAAACAGCAAAGCAATAAGCGAGGCGAAGGATTTTTCTCTGAGAGAGCTCGCATCGCGCAGTGGAAAACGATATGGAGCGCGCGTTATAGTTCGCGAGGCGAGGTCTACAGCGAGGTGTTCACGTGTTCCGGGTTTAAAATCTATCTTTTTTTTCTTTTTTTGGGTTTGAACTTGGTTATTTCGTCTAGGGCTTTCCCCTATATATATAAATAGTCATTAAACACCATTTTTAGAAGAGTTTTACGATCGGAGGCAAGAACATCACGTGGAACAACTTTTGGAAGAGAAAATCATCGAGTTATTCATTCCTTTATCTATTCTTTTTAATTTATTTATGCAAAATACTTAAAAAATTGTTACTACGAACATGGGTGGCTAAGCACAGGGGCGGATCTACCGTGTAAATTAGGGTTCACGTGAACCCATGATCTTCCCAGTAAATTAGTTTTTCCATGTACATAATTTAAAGAAAAGGTCTAATACTAACTTTGGGAATTCAAGCTTTATAAAGCTAAGTGGTTCACTGGTTGTTTGATTGTTTTACTTTCCCAACAACAAGGGATCGAATCCCTCTTGGGATTTCCTCATCCTGCACTCCTCTTTTTGTTTTTTTTCTTTCTTTCATCTGTTTTCCCCCCTAAAATCTATTAGTCTTCCTAATCCCAATTTATGCTAACTTCAATCTTAATTGCGATCTTTCAAGTAATTTTCTTTGTACCCTTTTTACTTTTACTGAATATTAAATTACACATAACTTGCTTGAATATTTTTGTTTCAATAAAATTATTGGACTTTTGTCTATAATATTTTATTACAACATATAGTTTATTTTGTAAGTAATTCACATATATAGAATTAGTCATATGTTAAGATTTTTGATATTTTTGTATTTCTTTTCGCACTAAAATTTGCATAAGTTTTAAATTTTACGGTATTAAATTGTTATTAACATTTTATTTTTCCTCTTTGTTTTGAATTTTGATGGTAAAAACTGAATGGTTTAAAGTTGACAATAAGTCATAAAACACTAAATGTTCCCATATCAATTGACATTGTTGACCAGAAGAAAAAAAATTGACACTATTTACAAGCACCAAAATTTGGTTAAAGCCGGTAGTGCACCCATGAACTTAAAAACCTGGATCCGCCTCTGGCTAAGCACTCTAGTATCTAGGGTTGTGGTTGACATGATTATTAACATTTATTAATTACATCTTCGTTAATTCGAATTATCATCTTGTGTTTTTTTCTTTAATTCTAGTTTTAACTTGTGAATTGTTGTATCTACCAATTCACTCTACTATCTATGCTATGCTTTGGAAAGTCGTGTTTAGATTAGAGTAGAATTAGAGAGAGCTTGTTTCTGAACTCGTGGCTCATGAGAAGATTTCGCAGTTAGGATATGAATATACCTAACAACCTTGCGTAATTGAATAGTGTATTATATTTGTTCATGATAAACTCAATACCATAGGAATATAGGGTTGATATATTGCGGGTAAGCGAGTAGTATTGTGAGAACATGTTATTCATATAAATGATCCGGTTAATTAGCAACAATAGATAATCTGGATTAACGAGTGTGATTATTGAACTTAATAGGATTGATAAACCGACCATAACCATGGAATTTCTATCTCCTCTGAAGTAAAATCTCATCATACACATTTGCATTCTTGATAAATTAGTTGTTAATTATTTAATTTCCGGAATAGCAGATTAATAGAAAAACATCACTCTTAAACATCTTGGGCAATCAACTGATTTTAGTTTTCTTACTTGACAATTGATCTAAGTCTCTCTGGGTTCGACATCTGACTTCAAGTTGCTTTATTACTTGACGGCCACGTGTACTTGAGTGTACTTAGTGAACCAACAATTTGTCTATACGCTTTAGGTGTACCATAGATTTTGTCCTTCTAGGACTTAATCTAATGGGAGTATATGTAGTGAGAATATTGTTACTTCCTTTGGGTCAGCAAATACGTCTGGCATGCTTTGCAATATGCTGCAGATGAATCATTTATGAACTTCAAGTTCATAATATCTTATTCGAGGATATACAAATGATAATTCTTTCCATGTTTTCTCTACTATTTATCGTGTCTCCCCCTCATGTTAGAAAAACTAACTGGCTTCTCAACCTTGAAAACCAACATTTGTGCGTTGTGATGTTAGTTGGTCTATTAATTAACGAGAACAAGCACCATAAGAGAATTCGTGAAGAACTTTCTAATTTTTTAATTTTTACACATGTAAATTCTCTTATATTTTTGCACATTATATTTAAATTGATATGGCTAAACTAGCTATGCCAACTGGATAAAACATGGGTTAAGTTCAGTTTCAGAGGTTCAGAAGCCAAAGGCAACTCTCAGACCATTTGAGTTTACAGACTCTGCCGCTTAGGTGACTACGAGATAGAACATGGGTTCACCCGCTCAAAACTACAACTAGACTACCAGTAGAGGAACTGAACGGGCAAAAAGACCTACTAAATAATAGGAAAAAGTGCTATCCCAATAGGTTCCAGATCGGATCGAGCAATAAGTGAAGGAGCTTGACCAATTCCAATGAGAGAAGTAGTGAAAGAGAAGCGAAAGGGACATCTTGAACTCAGGGGAAGGGACCTCAATGACAACAAAAGAAGTGCGTGCATTTCCCGATCAAAGAAGCCCTTGAACTCATCTCCATTCAACAAAAAAATTTCATACATGAACTCTCCTCAGGATTCGACTCTTTAATGTATGCTCAGTGAAGGTAAGAACAAAATATGTAGGCAATACATAAAATTAATGGATAGCGATTCATTTAAAAACAGAAAATCTAAACAAATACACTACATATTAGTCTGATTGGTGTAGTCACTCTGAGTTTGATAAATTAAAATTATTTAGGCATCAACCAAATATTATGATTGGATTCTGCTTTATATATGAGACAAATTATCGTTCTGCTTTGTATGCTGAGATAAAAGTAACTATAATCACAAATAAAACTGAAAGCAGATTGCACATAAAAATGCATAACTTTAAGAACACGCACTTTATTCCGAAAAGAAAAATTAGAAAGAGTTAGCAAACCAAAAAGGGGATAAAATGATATTGGAACATATCACATGATTTACTTCTATGAGCAGCACCATCAAACGGTTCAACCTCAAGGAAAAAATCAAATTCAATTTGAAGGCAACAATAGAGATTGACTCGTGCTGACAACGTGTTATAAAATAATAAAAGAAAAACAAGAGTATTACAGAAAAAAGTAGAGAGGAAATTCTTATTGATTTGGGATGATTTACAATGTAATACGCCCCCTTTATTTATAAGGAAAAAGTGACTTAGCTACAAAGTAACAAACCCTAAAATCTTTTTATAATTTTGACATTCACCTTAAATATAATTCTACTTATAACAATCACTATTTTCTAAAGACATATACATATATACATGCATTTTTGTCGAACTTTTGGGTGCCGATGACCCCTTTTTATATAGCATAAGTCCGCCTCTGATCACGAACAATTATAGATAAAAATGTAGTTGTTTAATTAAGAACACCAAATGCCAATATTATATGCCGGATGTACTATCTTTTGTTTAGACCTGTACTAAAAAATTCATTAAATATGTGTACATATTTAGTTGTAAATCCAGTGACTGATCTATGGATTCAATGTCTTTAAAAATTCATAAACTTTAAATACTAATTCCGCCTAAAAAAAAATGAATGCCGGAAGCCAAAGTCATATGAGTTGCTTATAGTCTGAAGCAACCTGAAGTTGGTGATCTTTGTATCTCATGCCTCAAGTAACGTGCTATTTTGCTTGTCCTACATATTAAATGCAAAAATCTAATTCACCGTCGGCTTTTATTTATTATTTTCTTTTTTGTTGTTGTTGTATCACTATTGTTATTTATTTTTCATTCTTCATTTCCACTCCAATTTCTCTTTAACTTCCTCTTCTTTTCTCATTTTATTTTATTCAACCCTTTCAGTTTTTCCTCTCTTTTAAGATATTTGTAGTGCAAGGTTTTTCTTTTCTTCAAATTTTAGAATGTAACAAAAAAATCAATAAATCAATTAACATGATGAGGCTTTAAATCTAAAATTGCACTAAAATTTCGTTGCCTGTTATGAAGTACAAAATGTAAATGAACTAATATTGGTAGAGGAAATACAGAGCTAACAACAGTGAAATTATATTAAAAACAACATTAATGTACATAATACATTTGATTCTTTACGTAGTCTTATCCCATCCTAACAATTACCTGAAAGAATAGAACCAACAAAAATAAAGAGATCCCTAATGCCTGTTAGACTACTGCTTTATTCCTTGAATCATTTACAACTGCCTGTCCACCAGTCACAGAGGAAAATTTGGCAGTAAATCGGTGTGTGAGTGCGTTAGCTAGTTATTGAAAGCAAATTTTCTTTACAATTTATCGTCGTGTTTCCTATAATAGTATTTCAGCACATTGTATCTAAGCGCCAACATTCTGCACCTGGGAATCCGCCATTTTTAGAGCTTCGGCATGTTGCTTCCCATGTTGCTGAGACCAGTAGGCATCGGCAGCTAAGACTCTGTCCAGAAGCTCCTGTGGCACTGGCTCTCCCCTTCTCTGTTGTGGTGTAATGCTTGCTGTATGGACTAATGTCTTCCATTTATCCTAATGTAAACCAAGAACCCCACATTAACAGAGATGACGGCAAATAGTCATTAGCTTTGCTAACACAGATTTAAATTTATTCCGCTTTCACCTTCTCATGCAATCAGTTAGAGCTGTCATATATTTAATAACAGTAAAATAACAAGTTTACAACAGGATAAACCTAAGGAATCGTAAAAGTATGTAAATCATCTTTTCATACTGTAACATGCTTTACTTCTCATGTTGATATGGATATCTAAGGCCTATATTCTCAAAATTCAGATATATAACAAAAGGAACGACATTTACTTCAGAGCTAAGGATAGCATGTAGAAGTATCACGAATATAAGACATCAATTCTCAAAAATTGGCTTAGCATCTGAGCGAAATGAAATAATGTACTTTGTTCGTCAAAAATCAGAAAAAGGTAAAGGCACCAACTAGATGTCTAACCTTAACATCAACATAAGTTCGATGATCAGCATACTCAAAAGCTCTGATTTTGACATCACGCCACCTGCATAATCAGATATTAGTAAGAAATGCTGATCCTCCGAGGATAACAATCTGCGGACACTTTCTCATGATAATGAACAAAGGGGATAGCACTGTTACATCACATGAAATTGTAGTTTAGATACCTTCCAGTTCCAAGCTGCTCAACAGCTTCAACTAGAGCTTCTACTTCTGCAACTGAGAATGGTCTCCTTGTTCTACGCTGTGAAAGTTCAGAACGACTGTTCTTCGGGCTCCCAGGAACCACAGCAAGTGCCTCAGCATTCAGATGAGGTATTATGACCATGGCTCTAGAATCAGGAATAGCAACATCAATTGTTGGATCAATAGGATTTGTAGGCGATTGCGCCAATTCGTGGTAATCCTCGGCATGCTTGTCCAGCTTAGTCTTTGAAGGATCTGATGAAGCATTTGGAAGCTCTAATTCTAAGATAGGACTAGGCGGCCTCCTGAATACATAGATGCTATATTAGTCCAAGCACAATAAACTGCCATATGATAGCATTAATCTATTGAAACATTGATTTTCTTGAATTATGACAACTGTCTAATGCAACAGCACTCAAAAGCACAAAAAGTGCAAGTCCTCCATAATACCTAGTTAATTCATGATCAGCAACACCTGGTGAAGCAGGAGGATCTTTAGAAAGCAATGATGGAGAAACTGGGCAAAAACTTGGCTCCAACGTAAAACCCAAAGTATCGAGGTTGCCATTCTGAGAGACACCAGCCTGCTGTAGAGTTCTATTGTCATCTCTGACCTTCTTCCCCTCGAAAACCACCCCCACCCGTAATCCACTTCCCAGTATAGATTTTACTGCCTCCATTACTGACCTCTGCATAATCAAAAGTAAATTTATCTAACTCGAATCTAGGATTGAATCCAGAAGAGTACACTTTCTATCATCACCACAATAAAAGATTTCAACTATTAACACAACCATTACTAAAGAAACCTAAGCATTTTGCATGTTGAATATGCTAAATTAAACATTACCAGAGGAATTATTGCATAATTTACTAAGAATTAATGATTACTGTATTTAGTGACAAATGCAGTGAGCAGAGAAAGACTAATTAATACTCTCAAAGATGAGTTCATCAACATTCTATTAATGCATGATTGATCATCTCATTTTCCTCCCGCAAGCTAGAATGTCAGGGGATCCTTGTGAACATACAAGAAAAAGCAATTCAAATCCATCGATATATTGGTAGAATTTCTTAGATGCACAAGGTTAAGTAATCTTGATCAATGACCCAACAAGATGTGACCCTGCATACCTTCAGCGAACCAACAGTTTCAGTTTCAGGGACCTCGATGAAAAGCTCAGGAATGTTGAAGGACTTGATGCTAAATTTTACTGAAAAAGTAAATTAAACCCACATCAAAAACTTCTCGGGAAACAATGGCCCAATCCACATAAAAAATGTCGAAGAGTCTTACCACAAGGATCCATTCTTTGATGATTTTTAGCTGAAGCTGAAGCCCCTGATCCTGTAAGGAAAGAGAGAATATCATTAAGTACTCAGTAGGCCTTCAAAACTACGAACCTTCCATGGAAAGGATGGTAGTAGATTATTGACCTCTATGTGGGATAATGTCTCTCTTGATTCCCTTTTCAGGTGAGTTTGATCTTCTTTCACTACTGGCCTGCTGGCCATAAGCTACAGCAGAGTTATAGTGAGACAATTTCCTTCTCTTTGAAGGAA
Source organism: Nicotiana knightiana (assembly GCA_005239525.1). Taxonomy (NCBI): domain Eukaryota; kingdom Viridiplantae; phylum Streptophyta; class Magnoliopsida; order Solanales; family Solanaceae; genus Nicotiana; species Nicotiana knightiana. The sequence goes on along the minus strand of ML389952.1, from coordinate 80,939 downwards.
TTTCAACTCGGCATCTTTCCAGTGCACATATTCTTTTCCTGTTTTGATAAAAGGACTTCACTCTATTATCTAAAACACCAAAACCATGTAGTTAGAGGATGACATAACAAGATGATAGAAATTTAGTAAATCAAAAGCTTAAGCTCACTAAATTTTCAGAGGTATAACTTCACTTACTGAAGCAAGACCGTTCGCAGTCCTTCAGCTGAGGAGCTACCTTCCAGTGTCTAGATGTCAAAATCTTTTTTATTCTTCTGTATCCAATACATGATGTTTTCCTGAAGGCCCTTATCTTACTTCTGTGGCTATAAGACCGAAAAGAATTTTCGTCATCATCTCTACTACCTAACTTTACATTGTTCCTTTGCTTTCCAAAAGAAGGCTTAGGAACCGCCCTGTACAATGGAAACTGTACACTGTTATCTGAGTTAATTGTGGCATTAATATTCACATGTTTCTCAAATGGACCCTTCACACTACAAGAGTTGGCCACAGTTAAGTTATCAGTCTGCTTTCTGTCATCATCTAACTGTTTTTGAGTTACTGTCTCAATTTTCTTATTACATGCATTCTCGAGATTAGAGGATCTGCCTTCTACTTCAGTGTGGAACTTTCCACCTCTATTGACCTTCTTGCAGTTTTCCAACTTTGTGCAAGACCAGTCTTTTTGTGAAAAATCAGAATTCATAATACTAGAATTATGCTTTTGGAAAATATTATTTTCCACATGATTAGGTTTATCTAAACTAAGCTTGAGATTCTGCTCTAGCGCTGCAGGTTCTGGTATATAGGTGCTTTCTACACAACTTCCCTGGCTGAAGCACTCTGATTTCACAGCTTTATCTTCTTTGAGTTGCTCACATTTAACACCGACCCTGCAATCAGCAAGCTCATCTTTTCCTTCCGCCGCATTACTACAAGCAGAGCTTTCGCTCTCCTGTAAAAGTTCGCCAGCAACAGCCGCCAATAATTCAAATGCACAAATTTGATCATTGTCCAAATTATTATGCGAGTGTCTCCTCTGTAAGAAATTGAAATTACAGAGATATTTAGAGAAACAAATACAAAAAAAAAAAAAAAAAAGCAAAATTAAAATTAAGATAAAAAATAGAAGAAAACTTGTAAGACAATTCATAAATTAACTATTTCAGCTTACTTACTCTGACTGATCTAGGAGCTTTTGGTATAACAGGAAATTGATAACCACTGAAACCATAGTTCAGCCTCTTCTTCGACGACATATCTCAGGTAGCATGCCAATAAGTGATGATCACTTACAATGAGCCAGTGACACCAATATCACTTCAATCTAGAGAAGTAAAAAAAAAGAGGTTATTAATCATATCATTTAGCATAAGCAAAAGGCAAATATACAACATTCCCATATCAGAAATTGAGGACATCTGGTGACTACTATGCAAAGGCACTGCAACAATATAATGATGCTACTCGACTTAATTTTGGGGTGACATATGATTTCCCACCTTCAAGAGGCAGGACAAAGAAGAAGGAAATATTATTATACATTAATCCCCTCGAGATGTTTGGAGTTGACAATTTGGAATATTGAAATCATACATCATTATCCTAAAGATATTGGTGATCAATGTTAAAGCTGTTACAAAACTAGTCCAGGTAGAAGAAGCAAACTCATCAGTTGATAGCAAAACACCTAGAATTCTATATGCCTCGACCAATATAGTTTAAACCTGTGTACACAGAAAGTGAGATCTTTCCACATTCACACCAGAGGCAGATCCAAGATTTGAACTTTATGGGTTTTGGATTTAGGACAGCGACTTCAAGTGCTAGTACTTGGTCTCTGAATTTAATTTTTGTACATATTTAGTGCATTTCTTAACATATATAGGATTTGGGCCACAACTATTGGATCCTCCTGAACCCATATCTTAAAGCCTACATCCGCCCATGTATCACACTGCACATGTTTAAATGCTCATACATCAGCACCAGGCAGTTGCAGAAAACAAGAAAAACCAATAATACTTATGACAAAAACATTCATGAAATGGATCCAGCTCCACAGCTCCAACTTCGAATCAGCGATAATACAGAAGAGCATACTTAAATTCTTTTCCAGTTTCTCAAAATTTGATGCATAATTTTGCTATGCCAACTTACAATTTGAATAGAATAGAATGACCGTACAGAAATCTCTTGTGTTAATTTTAAAAATCTCGTTTTGTTATCTTTTACCGGATCTGGTATGAAAAAAGTTTATATAACTAAAATAAGATTTGAAATGCAATTTAAAGTTTAATAAGGAGCAAGTGCATAACTAGAGGAATTCTCGAAAAACCCAAGGAATAACTACTTATCGCCAAATATTACCAAACAGTTGCACCGGATCGCTTTTTCGGAAATTGAAAATCCACCAGTAAAAAAATTCCAACAGTAAATCCGAATCCAATTCAAATTCTAATTCCGGTTCTATTATTTGATGGTTAGCAAAGAACTCTCTAAAAACCCTTGAATTGCACGCAACATAATAAATAAAAAAGAAAAAGAAATTCAGCAAATCCGATCAGATCTCCGTATGATCAAACTGAATTTCACCAGAAAACAGCGAAAACTCATTACTACAAACAATTGCAAGCAATTAAATGAACAAAATTCAAATGCAGAACATATAAGAAGTAGATAAGAGAAGTTAAAATTACCTGAGAAGAGATCTGTCCGGATTCTACGAGAATTTTGAAATCACGAACTGAAATTTGCAAAAGGAAAAGGACGTGAATTGATTTATTTAAAATTTGAGTTTGTTTTTAATGAGTTATTGGGTGAAAGTGAAGAGTTTTGTGGATAGAAATGAAAAACCTCTGGGTTTGAAAAAACCAACCAGAGAAAGAAATAATGCTAAAACCCCACCCACCAAGATGATGATGTAAGGTAGTTTTTACGGGTATGCTTTATAGTGTGATGAACCACAAAAACCGCAATGTCCTTGTTAAAGGTCAATACATTAAGAAAATATTAAATTTTGAATAAAAATGATTAGTATGATTAAATTACTCTTAATTAAATATTATAACATAATTTAATATGAGAAGTAAAAGACGTTTTAAGGATACATAAATAAGAGTAATTTTAAAAAGACATATTGAATTTTTTTTAATTATATAAATAAACACTTATTTTGGATCAAAATAAAAAGGTAAATTGGTCACTTAGAGTAGACCGCATATTTACTTCAATAACACATAATTTCAATTGTATTTGACTCAAGTTGAAATTAAAACTATTGAAATAACCATTCCAATAATTCCAAGGATATTTAAGTTATTATACAATTGAAATGGTTGCTTACCATGCCTTACTCTATTTTTTTACCTTATCAATTTCAACCCGTTTATTCATACACGTAATTTTTTGTCTATTAAATTTAATTTTAGCACTTACGAATACTTATAGTTTATTTTTAGTCAAACACTTAAAAATGATCACTTATTGTAGACCGAAGGAAGTACGTAAAGGGCTCTAATTTTCCATCAATTAATGATAATCATTTGTAACTAAGCTTAGCTAGATGCATTAATTTATTACTTCATTCAAATTAAGGAAGTTGTTAGGAGAGTTGAAAGATTAATATATGCATTAATATATGTGTCACGACTCAATTTCCCTTTCGTTGAGTATCGTGATGGCACCTAGTCTTAGGGACTAGATAAACCTAACATTTATTGAATAACAAATAAATAACATCTAACCACTTTATAAACGAAGTTTTCTATAAAATTGACAATCCCCAACACCGGTAGTACAAGCCATAAGACTTTCTAGGAGAAATTTTACATAATAAATACATCATTGTTCCGAAATAGAAGAAATAATGGAAATAAATACATCAAAGGGTGACTTGGGTGCCTGTGAACGTCCGTCAGGTGTACTTTGAAGTCTCCAGTCACACCAAGCATGAGTCTCAAAACCTACTCGATCCGAAGTACCTGGCTCTGCACCAAAAAAATGTGCAGAAGCGTAACATGAGTACACCACGGTGGTACCCAGTAAGTATCAAACCTAACCTCGGTAGAGTAGTGACGAAGCCAGGTCAAGACACTCACTGAACATCTAAACTTGTGCAGGATATGACATAAAGCTAACAAGAAATGAATATTTAAAGAAATACCAATAGCAACAATAATCAGATTACAAACAGTAGTAACGATAAGGGAAAACACGGCTGGCAACGAGAAATAATCAAGTAACTAGACAACGATATAATTGGGATACAGACAAGAGTAAATGTGCTCAAGTAGAGAAAACGATATCAACTCAACCAATCAAATCATTTTAATACACGACTCCAATAATTCCAAATTCTCATAATCTCATCTTTCAAACCTTTAACACGCACGACGCTCCATCTCACCATGTACGGCAAAATCCACGTGCTACTCAGTACATAATATCTATGACAAATACTAATTAGGATGTTCAAGAGACTTTATGTATATATGTCGAAAGTAAGACTACAGCTTCTGAACCAAGTAGGAAATCAATGAGAAAAATGAGTGTACTTTGGAAATCATTTGGATAATGAAAATAATCTTTTTCAAATAAATACAACATCGAAAAAACTACTGAATTTAATATAGGATTTATTGAATTACAATATAATAATGATTCCTTTTTAAGTAAAATAAAAACCTCGGACATGCCAAGGAGATTAAGTTGAGAAATCAATTGAAATAAATCATGACAACTAATAGAAATTGGTAAGTATCGAAATAAACAGCGGGTTTTAACTTAAAGTCACACAAGACAGCATGATATTAATTCTTTTATTTATCTAAAGTCACTATATTACTAACAACCCAGCAGGACAGGAGGCAATGACTCAACGTAGTAAATCCACCTAGAAGATCAATTTACCAGAATAATAGTATTAGGAAAAAAAGAACTCAGGAAATGATGGCAAGGTGTTAAGTCAACGACAATAACTCATACTCGTAAAATAGTAAAGAATCGGGAATACAAATTCTCAGTATCTCGTGCGAAAAAACCGAAACCAATACAACAAACAGGGAATACAAACATAAAATATGTTGCGGCGCTCAACCCAATCCCATCATATAATATCAATCAAAATTCTCCCTTATTCCCTCATATCAATTAGCTCTTATTTCACCTGTTGCGGCGTGCAACTCGATCCTACCGTACAATACCAATATCATGCCAATATATAAAATATGTTGCGGGCCACACCCAATCCCACCATATAATATCAATATCATAATTCACTCTTATTCCACCATATCATTTCACTCTTATTTCACCTGTTGCAGCATGCAAATCGATCCCACCATTTAATAACAAGATCACAATATAAATAACCTTCCATATTTCACCTATTGCGGCGTGCAACCCGATCCCCCTTACAATAATATAAATCAATAACAACAATTCAATAACTCCATTTACAAGAATTTCTACAATCAAGAGTGTCAGTGCGCAACAACGAAGGAACCACATAGAACCCAGACGAACACAACAAACTTTACAAAATCCCCGAATAGGTAAGGTACGTGATAACTAAGCATGCAATTACAACAATTAGGACAAGTAGCAGATAAGTACAAGACATAGAAAAAATTCAACAATTAAGTAGTAACAAGACAATAAGGAAGGCAATAACTTCAACTAGGGTAAGGCCAAATAACGAGCAAGAAGTACAATTAGGTTCTAGCAACGTGAGATAAAACATGTAAGAGTATACTAACAACGAGATAATACATGTTATGACAATTCAACTAAAGGCATGTGAAGACACTAGACAATCTAAACCGGTCAAATACCACATGTAAACCGGGTACCCACTCGTCACTTTGTGTACACGACTTTCATATAACAAGATACCACAATTTACTCAATTCCTAAGGGGTAGTTTTCTCCACACAAAGTTAGGCGAGACACTTACCTCAATTCGGAAAATCAATACTCAAATAGATTTTCTTTTACAAATTCACCTCTGCTCGGCTCAATCTAGCCAAAGACGACTTAAATACATCAAACAATGCAAGAAAAAATAACTTCAATTAACAAAGCTATGATATTTATACAATTTACAAAAAAATAAAAAAAGTCAAACCCCCTGGCCCGCACCTCAGAACCCGATAAAATTTACAAAACCCGAACACCCATTCCTATACGAGTTCAACCATACCAAGATTATCAAGTTCCGGTACTAGTTCGTCCTTCAAATCATCATTTTACATTTTGAAAGATTTTACAATTTTTTCCCAAATTTTTCTTTAGATTCTCGTGAATTTGATGTTAAACCTAAGGTATAATCACAAAATATGATAGAAAATTGATTAGAGGTACTTACCCAATGATTGTAGATGAAATTCCTCTCTCAAAGTCACCCACTCTCGGACCTAGGGTTCAAATTATGATAAAATGAAGCTAAGTCCCGAAATGGAAATCTTAATACCAGCCTCACATGTCGCATTTGCGACATCTAGATCACAAATGAGACAAGAGTATCGCAAATGCGACAAGAGTATTGAAAATGCGAAGGCTAGCCATCTCTGTCAAAGTCGCAAATGCGACATAAGACTCGCAAATGCGAGCTCAATGTTTTTGCAAAAGCGACTAATTGTGTCGCAAATGTGATGAAATGGTTCGCAAATGCAAACTCCCCCGCCCAAGCCCATCGTCGCAAATGCGAGAATGATCTCACAAATGCGGACATCGCAAATGCGATGAAAACCTTGCAAATGCGAGAATAGAGACACCAGCACAACTGAACCTTCTTCCAACGGTCCGAAACGCGTACAAAACTCATCCGAGACTTCGAGGCTCTAAACCAAACACCCTTACAAATCTGGAAACATAACACAAACTCGCTCGCGCGATTGGAACGACAAAATAACCTCTATAATCACGAATCGAACACCAAAACACACGAAAATCACATTGAACTTCTAGAATCGCAACCGAGCGTCCGAACCATATCAAATCAACTCCAAATGATACCAAATTTTGCAGGCAAGTTTCAAATGACAAAACGGACCTATCCCAAGTTCCGAAACCACAATCCGGACCCAATAACCTTAAAGTCAAACCATGATCAAACTTAGGAAAATTCTAAACCTTTAAATTGCCAACTTCCGTCAAATGATGCCGAAACCTTTTAGAAACATCCAAATAAAATTTCGGGCATACGCCCAAGTCCAAAATCACCGCCCGGACCTACCGGAACCATCGAAACTCTGGTCTGAGGTCAAATACTCAAAAGTTAAACCTTGATCAATTCCTTCAACTTCGAGCTTCTCAAATGAGAGTCACTTCTGAACCTCTCAAAAATCCGAACCGACGATGTACGCAAGTCATAATACACTATGTGAAGCTACTTGTGACCTCAACTGCCGAGCCGAATGCAATTGCTCAAAACGACCAGTCGGATCGTTAAAATATGCTTGTGTTTAAAGTTATTTAGAGTATATGATTGGTTAATAAGCATCCTACTCCCTAATACTTCTAGAGTCCATTTGGATTGGCGTAAAGAAAGTGGCTTTCCACGAGAAATAGCTTTTAAGTCCAAAAGTAATAAGTTGGGGTTGCACAATTTATTGTATTTGGTTTATTTTAAGCAGTTTTTAATTTATTTTAAGTACTTTTTAATTTTGTCAGACACTGAAAAGGCTAAAAAAGGCTTAAAAGCTGATTTGACCATCTTATAAGCCAAACAAACACCCTCCTAGTATTGCTTTTATTTGCATGCGTGAATATATATGTGCTTATTATTTACATCAAATTAAAAGATGCATATGGATTAATCTATATGCTTACTTCACTTAATAATAATAATTAGTTGATACACATTCTTACTTATTAATACACTTAACTTAAATAAGTTAATATTGCTTGAGGTAAACATCTTGTTCAAGATTTTGACGCACTAATCAATCATAAGGATTGTTTAAATAAATTATCATTTATCTCTCCTCAATAATTTTTAGAAAATTATATAGATCATTCATCATTGGAGCAAGAGTAATTACTGCATCCTTAGATATAATTATTTTGGACCAAATTAATTTTGTCTAAAATGATGCTTATTCTTGACAAGAGAATTTTAGTTGGAACTTTAGTTTTCAGTAGACCAATTCTATCAGCTAATAAAGGATTGATCAAAGGATCTTGTCCATGGCGTTTTGGCCATTCAACTAAGTTGGAGTGTCGTTCAAGGAAAGATGTATTAACACTACATTGCGTGTTCGTATAACAAAAAAGAAAAAGTAGATACCCCAACTCTTTTTTTGGGTATGATTATGAGATTCATGAACAAAATACTTTCAAAAACACAATCTTAATTTTTAAGGGGTGTTATACGGAGCGAAACTGAACTAATCAAAATCTAATATGAGTAGCGGCCACCGAATAAAAAACAAAATATTTTGGGTAAGTTTCCTACTTTTGACAAGGAGTAGACTAAATCATCAAATAACTCGGAATGAGATATCCTCACGGATCTTTATGTCAAGTCGGAATTGTACTCCTAGTCAAAATGTTTGCCTTATTGACATTAATTGCGAGTTTTTTAATTACTTCCACAAAGTACATACGACGTGCATTTAATATTGTCAAATTATTGTTAGCTTCAACTTATCTAAAGTGGAAAATTTCATATTGAACTTGAGTTTCGGTTGCAATCTGGATTCTCAAAGCAAGAATCACCCACTATTGGAAAGCTATCAACAATTATTATTTAGTGGTAGTATTACTAATTTAATATGAGTAGTATGCATATCAAATACAATATCTTTACATCAATACATATTTCTATATTCTTATAAATAGAATTGTATTTGTGGTGAATGTCTATATTTTAAAGAGATTTTAGGATTTGTTATTTGATGGCTAAGTCACCTTTTCTCTATAAATAGAGGAGCTCTATTCCATTATAATTGATCCCAAAAATCAATAAGAATTTTCTCTCTACATTTCTCTGCAATACTCTTCTTCTTCTTTTAATGTTTCATAATATGTTATCAGCACGAGACTCTAACCAATTGAGTAGAAGTTTTGGAATTGAGCATAATGATTGTCAATTGTTCCATGAACTTCCTTCATGATTAAATTTTGGATCTAAAGTAAGTATTTTACTTTATTTTTTTCTTTTAAATTCTTAAAATTCTATAATTTGATTTTAAATATAAGCAAAGACAATAAATTTTGATTATAACTCTATTGGAGTTTATAAGAGATTATATCCACCTGAAGTGGTAAAATTTCTATGCCATGATCAAATCAAATATGATTATGGACACAAGAAGTGGACACTCGTCCCATTGTATTTGCTTCATTCGCATTCCCTGAAGAGAATGTGATAGCAATATGTGTTAAATCTGAAAGAAGATAAAATTATTACCATGAAGGTATCAATGGATGTGGATGTGGTAATTGACGAAATTATAATCGTCATCATTGTAGTAATGAGAATAATAAGGATTCTCAAAATAATCCTTCACTTTGTGAAAGTAACATTTATCATCGATTTGACATGAGATTTTGTAACACACATATAGATGATTATGGTCCATTCATGACGTGAATGTGACAACATCTGATTTATGAATACATATTCATTCTTGGAAGAATATGAACGTGCTAGTGGTAGTGGATATACCACACTAATCTCTAGAAAAATATTTGAGATGGAATAAGAAAATAATTTCATTATTATGTCATGAATGGTCATTGATCATGTAACGACTCGGCCGGTCGTTCCGCAGAAATTTCATTATTATTCCTGTTTTTGCCTTGTCATAGGTTGGTTATACTGTTTATGATGTGTTAGAGTTGGTAGGCTCGGAATCGAAATGGCTGTAGCAAGAATTTAGTCATTTAATCTTTAAAAATAGCCTTGTCATTAAAAAAGTCAACTGAGAGTTGACTTATTGGTAAACGACCTCAGAATGTGGATTTTATGGCTTGGATAACTTCGTTAGGTGATTTGGGACTTAGGAGTGTGTCCGGAATATTTTTGTCGTGTCCGATGTAGAATTAGGCTTGAATTGGCGAAAGTTAGTTTTTGGCGATTTTCGGTTGGCAGTGGAAAATAGGCTATCAGAGGCGGAATGGAATTCCGACAGTTGGAACAGGTTCGTAATGTCATTTTGGATATGTCTGCAAAATTTCAGGTCAATCGGAGTTGTTTTGGATAGTTTCGGCGTCGTTGGTGGAATTTAGGAATTTCAAAGTTCATAGGCCTAAATTTGATGTGATTTTGGTGTTTTGATGTTGTTTTTGGTGTTTCGAAGGCTCGACTAAGTTTGAATGATGTTATGGGACATGTTGGTATATTTGTTGAGATTTCCGAGGGCCTCGGGTGGATTTCGAAAGGTTAACGGATCAATTTAGACTAGAAGAAAAGCTGCTGCATTTTTTTTCACAACAGCATGAACAGTAACTCGGGTGAACAGTAAAATACGTGAACAGTATTAAAAAAAACCTCCACAACCATTAAACCCTTTTACACCATTTTTGAACGGGAAAAGAGCTTTGAGGAGATTTTGAAGAGAGAAAATCATTGTTCTTCATTGATGTAAGGATATTGGACCCTAAAACTCGATTATTTGTGATTAAGGAACAAAATATTAGTGTTTAATTCATGAAAATCAGTAGAAAAAGGTGGAGTTAGGGCTTGAGATTATGAGACCTTCTAGGGATGATTTGAGGGGTCAAACGAACTCTGATTTTCGAGTTCTTTATATGTACAGATTCATGAGATGACGAAGAACATTTTGGTATAAAATTTTTCGAGTTCCTAGACGCAGGCCCGGGGGTCAGATTTTGACTAATTTCGAGTTTTGTGCATAAAGTTGAGCTTTTTCGATTGGATTTCAATCCTTTAGAATATATTGATGTTGTGAATATGAATTTGATAGATTTGGAGCACTCGGAAGTTGATTCGAGGGCCAAACGCGTTGTGGAGTAGCTTTTCGGGATAGTTTGAGGTAAGTAATGTCTTTAAATCCTGTCCTGAGGGTATGAAACCCCGGACTTTACATCCTTTCACGGATTTGAAGTGACGCACACATTGAATGACGAGTGTGGGGCGTGCACGAATTGGAAATTTGGAAAAATGTACCTTTTCAGGAAACTATTGAGTTGCGAAACCGCTTTTAAAGCATATTATTTATAGTATTACTGTGTTTTGATATACTTGGGCTGTAAGCCATGTTTTGGGCCTAGTGCCGATCTGNGAAATACTATTTTGGGTCGAGAACCCCCTTTTATTTATGGCCCGAGTGGCATGTTGAGAGTGTCTGACTGAGTGAGGCCGAGGGCCAATGTTGTGAGGATATTTATGATATGAGAGAGCCAGAGAGCCTGAGAGATGATTGATGCCATGAAGTGGCTTGTTTATAGCGCTTGGGCTGTAGGAGCCCCTTCGGAGTCTATACACACCCCCAGTGAGCGCAGATACCTACTGAGTGCGAGTGCCGAGTGATGAGTGATTGGGAGGCATGAGTGATAGTGAGGTTTCCCGAGGGGCTGATGCTGAGTGACTGTGAGGTGCTGAGTGACTGATTACGAGTGATGATTTTGCTCGAGGGGCGGTTTAAAATGATATTTTGCTGAGCTTTTGATTATGATTTGTTTCATCATTCAAACTGATATTTTGGGAGTTTTACTGAGAAATATTGGAAATTATACTTGTTTCAAGGATTTTTACGGAAACTGGTTTTCGAACTTATGTATACTTTATTGAGACTTGATATTTTACGATTTTGTGGATTGGTGTATTTGTTTCCGTGTGTTTCTTATTCTTCAGACTGTGATTTATTTTTATTACTACTGAGTTGGTGTACTCATCATTACTCCCTGCATCTCTGTGTGCAGATCCAGGTACTGGTTCTGAGCAGTAGCCATTTGAGTTCATTCATCGTCAGCATTCGGGATTTCGAGGTAGCTGTCCAGCGTCCGCAGCTTCTCCATTTTCCTTCCTTCATTAGTATTAGTATTTTATTTCGAGACATGGTTTATGACATTAACAGTATTAGTTTTATTCTTAGATGCTCGTGATCGGTTGACTCCAGTCCTGGAGAATTTTTTTAGATAGTAGATTATATTATTATGTTTGCTTAAAGACTTAGAGAGAATTTTTATACTCTGTTGCTGGTTATTATTAGTTTTTGAGAAATTATATTAAAACAAATGTGTAGTTATGTGATGGTTGGCTAGCCTAGTTCTACGATAGGCGCCATCACGACCTGTTAGGATTTGGAGTCGTGACAAATCACGTACCTATTGTGATTATGCCAAAATATTATAGCAGTGTAATTATTAAAAGACAACAGGTAATGCAAGAAACATATCTTGCATATAATTTTGACTATGAACATAATGGTATAACTTTCTCTTTGAGAAATATATTCACCATACGGATGTTGATGAATATATGGTAGTACAAAATTAATTGAGAGCTTTAGAAAAGTCAATTATTACTATTTTGGAGAAATACAATTGACTGCCACTAAGGTATTGTGTCGTAGTAAGTCTCAAAGAAACTTATTGAGTTTTTAAAGTTTCGTGAAAGCGATTGGTTATATTGAGACTATAAATAAAGGAAAGATTTAATATCTCTATTACTACAACTTGTAGCTGGGTAATATGTATGTGAAAATTTACCCTTTTTATTCTCTAGTTTGTATTACACAAATAAAAGAATATCACAATAAAATGGATGTTTATTGATATAAAAACCCATATCATAATAAACTTGGAGTTTATTGATAATTGCACACGTCATGGTGTAAACCTGAACTTTATCAATATTGATAATTTATTCAGTTGGCATAATTGGTTTAACCATACCAATTTAAGTATGATGTGCAAAATAAAACAGAATTCACATGGGTAAATATAAAAAAATTAGAAAGTTATTTACGAATTTTCTTATGTTGCTTGTTCTCATTAATTAATAAACCAACTAAAAGTTGTGATTGAATCTCATAAATGCTGGAAATATCAAAGGTGAATCTGGGCTCATTCACTTGCCATGTATACCACATAAGATGCATCTATGAGATGGTTACATGTGTGATTATTATTAACCCGCAACCTAGTGTTTGCGAGGTAACTTGCTTAATAATTTAATTTCGAGCATAATTTTCGGATTTTCTATTCAAGAAAGTTCAACTTGATAAAATGGTTTACATCACAGTTGATTTAGCAAAATGATTTATTGAGTGTCTCCACTTAATAGCTAAACTATTACTTATGAGAACAAAGTTATTTATATCAGTTTGATATACATTATATATGAAAGTATATTACATTCTCCCCTCACAAGTGCTTCAGGGTCAGGAACCAAATAATTCCATCGTATTATTATTAATGTGCAGTATGTATTTTTTGATTAGCACTATAACGCACAAAAATGGATTTCTAAAGTTGAGGAACCAAGTTAGTTTTTCTAACATGAGGAGAAGACAAGATAAACAGTTGAGAAAAAGTTACATGGAATGAATTATTATTAATAGATCTCGATCCTCGAATAAGATAATATGAACTTGAAGTTCATAAAAAGATAATTCATCTACAATATATTACAAAGCAAGCCAGACGCATTTGCTGACCCAAAGGAAGTAAGTATATTCTCACTGAAGATGCTCATATTAGAATAAGTCCTAGAAGGACAAAGTCTATGGTACACTTAAAGCATATAAACAAATTGGTTTCAAATAAAATTTGTGATATAAAAAATGAGCAAACAATCAAAATGATCATAATAAGGAGGCAAGTGATCTAGAAGATCACATGACATAACATTTCATAAAATCTCAGGAGAGATTCAGGTACCTGAAAATATGAATGAAGAGATCTCTATGTTATGTCTTTAAGAAAAAAAGATTGGAACCGATATAAAATGTTCGTCGTCGACATCTATGATAGCGCTAAGTATAGATGGGGATCTTAAGTCTGTCGAATACAGACACAAAAATATTGGCCAAATGGAAGAGACAAAATTCGAATAGAATTGGTTTCATATGAAAGACATGTAGTTTTGGACATGTAGTTCAAACACTTGAAAGTATAAAGTCAATGACGAGTGCAATCACTTTTATCTATCTTATATGTCTAGCATGACATAAAACTTGATATGCATCCAAAGTCTATTTATATGGCTTATATGACTTATTTTATATGATAATCCCTGAAGGATTTAAATTGCTTAAGCATATATAATTCTTGGTCTTGAAGTACCACATGCTACGTGCAATTTGTGCACATATGTTCTTGCTATAACTATAAGCATGATAATGTGGTAGCGAGAATTTTTTCCTCTATAGAGATATTGAAAAGGCTATTCCACGACATTATATATATATATATATATATATATATATATATATATATATAAGAATGAAGATTTCAAGGTGCAACATATTCATTCAAGTGATAATATGGCTGATTTATTCACCAAATCTCTTCTAATATCAACCTTCAAGAAGCTAGTGTACAAGATCGAGATGTGAAGGCTCAAATATGTGAATTGATGCTCTCATCAGGGGGAGTTAATATGCGTTGTACTCTTTTTTTCTTACATCATTTTTTTCACTGGGTTTTCCTTGCAATGCTTTTAATGAGGCAACCAAAAGGCGTATTATTAGATATGTGTACTCTTTTCCTTCTCTAAAATTTTTTTCCCGCTGGATTTTATTTTAGTTAAGGTTTTAACGAGACACATTATCTGTTGAATAGATATTCAAGGGGGAGTGTTATAAGTAGTATTATATTTATGGTGAATGCCTATATTTTAGAGAGACTTTAGGGTTTGTTACTTGGAGGCTAAGTCACTTTTTCCCTATAAATAGAGGGGTTCTATTCCATTATAATTGATCCCAAAAATCAATAAGAATTCTCTCTCTACTTTTCTCTACAATACTCTTTCTTCTTCTTTTATTGTTTCATAATTTATATATATATATAATAACTAAGTTTATAATTTCAATAGTTTAGTTCAGTTCAGTTATGACAACTATACACTATGCTTATTATTATTATTATTATTATTATTATTATTATTATTATTATTATTATTATTATTATTCTTATTATTATTATTATTATTATTGTTGTTATTATTGTTATTACTATTATTATTATTATTATTATTATTATAACAATAATAATAACAACAATAATAACAACAATAATAACAATAAGAACAATAACAACAATAATAACAATAATAATAATAATAATAATAACAATAATGATAATAATAACAATAATAATAATAATAATAATAATAATAATAATAATAATAATGATAATAATAATAAAAATAATAATAACAATAATAATAACAATAATAACAACAATAATAACAACAATAAGAATAAGAATAACAATAATAATAAGAATAACAATAATAATAACAACAACAACAATAATAATAATAATAATAATAATAATAATAATAATAATAATGATAATAATAATAAAAATAATAATAACAATAATAATAACAACAACAACAATAATAATAATAATAATAATAATAATAATAATAATAATAATAATAATAATAATAAGATTAATAATAATAAGATTAATAATAATAATAATAATAATTTAATTTGAATAATAATAATAATAACAATAATAATAATAATAATAATAATAATAATAATTTAATTTGAATAATTACATAAATTAAGGGTTATAGTTTTTAACTATTATAATCAACTAATGTACAATTATTTCATTAAAAATTGATTAAAAGTATAGTTGTTTACCCTCAAAATCGGATAGCAATTAAATCTATAGTGATTTTAAGGATACACAGATTAAATTGACACGAAGCAATAAATTAAATTTTAATTGAAATAAAGTATGATAAAGGAAATCCAAACCACACGAATTGAACAGTCATAGCCTTGGATGGAGGGCCACCCTTGAACTGAATGAACTTCGATCGGTATCAGTACACATTTGAAATAAGAGCTTAAAGAGAAGAATAATATATTACTTTGGAATGTGTGTTACAATGTGCTTTATAAGTAATTAGACCCCCTTTATATAATATGGGAGTCCTACTTTAGGTACAATTCTATAAAAGGTAAAAATCTCCTGATTTGTTGATTTGTTGGTTCCTTATTGATACGTGCCGAAATTCCCGCTGCGATACCCGACCGGTTACGGATATTTCGTCCTTCCATTATTTTGGTCTTCTGTTAGTTATATCAGCAATGTTTCCTTGAGCTCATTCGTGGTCAGGGTTGATTTCGGGATCATGGACTCAATGTTCTCGAGGACGGACATTCTGACATCGTGTTCTGGTTCGATGAGTCTCGGGGTCGATCTTCAATCCCTCACGCTCCGAGCCCGATCTGTCATGCAGTAGACGAGCTCAATTTCAACCATATACAGATAGTTCCCTCATTTTTCGAAGAGTAAACGATGAGAAACGATATGAGCTTCCGATTCTCACCTCGATACTCCGTGTCAGAAATGACAAAATGAAGGAAACATTTCGTTAGTCACATATTAATGGAACTAAATGCTCGTCAGTTACTGGTCGGTCACTCCTGGCTTTGAACCGTCATTTGAAAATTATAAATACCCCATTCTTCATTCATTTAAACTTTACACACAAACCTTCTCTACTCATGTTCCTTATAAATCTCTACGTTTTCTAGCACCAGGATCCTGATTTATTGAGATCTTTGTAAGAACTTTCGCTTGTCTTCACTCCAAACCATCAAGTGTACCCCTTTAACTTCCTCTTTTTTCATCTTTTACCCTCCATTTAAAATAAAATGGTGAATACTTCAAAAATAGTTCCCCAAAAAGAAACTGCCTCTATATCACGGCTGGTCGGTGAGGAACCACCTCTTAGCACGTTTATTCCTGACGGGTGCTCGGTGACCACTGGTTTTAAGGTTGAAAAACCTTCACCCGTTCCGGGCCGGTGTGAGAAGGTCTTGAGGTACATTTGCTCGATCACCGAAGAAATTCTTCATATGGTTAAAAATTATTGCAACTGGGTCAGAAAAGACGTGGTGGTTCCCGGGCCCAATGAAGATATCACAACCCATGTTGAGGGATACTTAAGTGTTTACACTTATCCCTTTAAGTGGGCTCGTTGGACCCAGTAATCATCCACTTCTGCAAAAGGTACGAGGTATGCCTTGGTCAGATCCATCCCTTAATCTGGAGGATTGTCATTATCCTCCGGTTCTTCGTGAGCAAGATCGACGGATTCTCGTCACTGTTGACCACCTTATGCGCCTATACAGTCCCTCACTCTTTCAGGGGAGGGACTAATTAGATTTGCACGACGGGCTAGTAAAGCCTCGTTCTCGAGCATCGACGAAGACCGGGATTGAGGTTGGTTGGGCCGTTTTGTTCGAGTGAGGACCTCAGGCCTGATCCTAACAGAGTACATGTCGTTCCTTAAGAAGTGGAACACAAAACGTAAGTAAAGTTTTATTTTTCCAAGATTTCATTTCGCTCTCTTTTCCTTATTTCTTATCGGTGTTTGGTGGTGGTGCAGCTATTGCTCGGGTCCCGAATGCAGTCCCTTGACTCAAGGAGTGGGTCGAGGTCATTGTGTCACAGAAGCCGTATTAGCGCGCATGGCGCGAACTTTCGAAGTGCCGGTGGGGGGATCGTTCTCACAGTGAGATTCCTTTCTTGAGTGGACAACACTTGGGTTTCCTTCGTGCTGCTGAGTTCTTATTCGTTTCTTATTTCTTTGCAGGTATTTCAGAGGATGTCGCAATGAGGCCTCCAATACCAACACCCAAGAGCTCACATCGAACTCACTCCACCGACTAAGGGATGAGTCAGAAGAAGAAGAAGAGGGCTCTAAACTGGTTGCTTGCATGCAAGGCGACACCGAATTGCCTAAAATCAAGGGGGGGGGGGGATGAAGAGGCAGTGACCGAGGCCTCAGAACCAGAGAAGGGCGAGGTTGTTTTGCCCCAAGTTAGGAAGGCCAACAAAGAGGCCGCGGCCGGTGCATCTCAGGCAGAGGACAATTCCCCGAAGGACGTACTTGGAGTGATAGATCTCTCCGAGTCACCTTCGTTTATTGATTCCATGATAAACGAGGCCCAGATGCTGAGAGGACGCCCCAACGAGGGGCCCCGAGGACTCTGTCTAAAGTTTGGGGTGTTACATATACCCCCTCTTATAGACTCAGCGTCCTCGGTGAGGTTTACCCTACAGCATGGGATTCGCCTAGACTCAGCACTAAGGTTTGCCCACCTAACCGGAATTTGCCTATACTCAATTGAACTCTGACCCGGCAAAGATGGCACAAGAGTGGCTCTGGTACCATCTTTAATAGCTCATCCCTCTAGTGATATTATCTGATCTGCGCCTGGGCCCTCACGGGTTTAAAATGCATCACTAAGGTCTAAGACTTGCTAATTTATATACTCATCATTCCTCTTGTGTTTTGCCGATGTGGGGCTTTGTCTAAAGTTTAGGGTGTTACATACCCGAGTCCTCTCTACCCCGTAGGGGTGCCAGTTATCTTCGGTGCTTGGTGACCGAAGAGGATCAAGCCAAAATGAACAAGGTGGAAGTGCCTGCCTATTCAACGATGCACAACATGCTTTAAACCGGGTAACTTCAGATGCCTTTTGACGACTTCTATTATGTACTTAGATTAAGTCGTAAATAATAGTAACTTTTTTCTTTATGTTTGTAGGACTCGGTGCTTCATCACAAGATTTTTTTTCGATATCGGGAAGAGTTAAACTAACATGAGGCCGAGACTCAAGGTCTCACTGAGAAGAGGGATGCTTACAAACTTCTCAGCGAGCAACGTGAGGGGGAGATTAAGAAACTCTAAGCTGAGCTGGATGTGGCTCGGAAGGAGCATGCCGACCTGGTCGAGCAGGTAAGAAGATTATTTGAGGTTATTGATGATGAGTCATACATGGTTGGTAACGATCTGAACCCACAGGTCCAAAAGAAGCTTGATCAGATCGAGTAGCTCCGGGAAGAGGTGGATGTGGTAAAGGCCGAGGCCGAAGAATGGAAATGCAACATGAACTGCTTGGCCTCAGAAAAGGAGACTGCCCGGGCAAAATTGGCTTTGGCTGAGGTCCATCTTCGAGCTGTAAAGGAAAAAGCCTTGGTGTAGGCCAAAAAGATCGTGGAGCTCCAGTCTCAGGTGGGTTCGGCCGTCTCCGATCAAGAAACTATGGCCAATGAGATTGAGATTGCCAAGTCGAAGGCCAAGGTGGTTAAAGTCGATGTCGATGAGATGGTGGCCATTTATAATTCTGATTCTAAGGCGGCTCAGGTTCGTGCAAGGGATATCATCGAGCACGTGAAGCAGAAATCTCGAAAAGAGGTCCTCGAGGAATTTCATGCTCGGGGTTTCGACTTATTATCTGAGATTGAGAATGCCAAGGAGCTCAAAGCCGAGGCCAAAACATTGGCCTATCCTGAAGATGATGAAGATTCTGAAGAATTGGGTGAGTCCAAGGGTGGATGAGACTCCGAAGGTGATGATGTGGGCCTTGGCGAAACTAGGTCACTTAGGCTCTTTTCAGATGTTTTTGTTGCTTTTTGTATTACCCTTTTTGTTGAGGCAGTTTGACCTTTGTAACAATTTGCATCGGGCCTGTTTGGCCCTTGAAATATTTTTTTTAATATGTATATAAGGCTTTTTCCCTTCAACACCTTTTGAATTTTCCCTTTGTTTTATTACTTATATTTGAAAAGATGGAAATGATTTAGCATGAAATAGTTAGGTTATGTTCGGAGGTTCGAACAAACCTTGCCTTCAACATTATTTTTTGGTAAAGAATTGTGGGGGTTCAGTGTGACCGGAAATTTTTTCCCCAAAATACTTAGACTTTTTCAGGTTATAGTTTGCAGAGGGTAGCCTTTAGAACTGGTTAAGAAATTTTAAGGCCTTGTTGTTTTTGTTAGGGTCTCGGATGTCTACGAGCCAATTTAGTATGGCCGTAGCCTTTTTAATTCTGGTGTTGCCAAGTGGGCTTGTTATCCCTAGTTATCCAGGCTTGCCTAAGATAACAATCCCCGAGTGGGGATGTTCGTAGCCTTTAAAGTTCGGGCGTTGCCTAATAGGTCTTATTCCTTGGGCTTTGATAGCCCAGGCCGTCCGAGTTTATCTTTAGACGGCAGCCCCGGGTGAGACTGGTAATTTAAACTCGGATTAAGGTGACCCTTGGGCTCTATACCTTTAGGGGATCAGATGTAGGAAATTCCTTAAGAATTGCAAGAAAATTTTAAAAGACACGATATTTATCCGGAAGGAAGAGAATTCTTTTTATTGTTGTGCGTAATAGTTACACATGAGTACAAGCTTTGTGTCGGGGCTCGAGCAGTCTATGTTGGCATGGTTTATTTGACCGTTTGGCCTTTACAATAAATCCTATAGATCTAGTCGAGACTATTCAACCACGAAATTTCTTTCCTTGCTAAAGTAGATATCCGAGGGCAATGCTCTCCAGTATTCGAGGTTGATCGTAGAGAAGCCTCGGATACTGTTAATGTGATCTTTGACACCGATTCATGACCGATCTTCGATTCTAAGTGCACGATCCAATGTTCCCTCGTTAAAAACCTTGCCGAAAAAACCATTTGGGACAAAACCGGTTCAAGGGAAAAAGAGTGCAACGCGTGCTTTAAGGCCTAAAAATTTGCACTGCTCCTTATGGTTACCTGCAAGCATTAGTTCAAAATGCAAGTAAAAGAAAATGAATGGAGTCGTACCTTAGCAGTAATATCGTTTCAGTGAGTTATATTCCATTTACTTGGTAGTTGTTCGCCATTCATTGTTCCAAGTTTGTAGGACCCCTTTATGGTGATTTCGATAATATGATATGGCCCTTCCCAGTTCAGCCCCAACTTCCCTTCGTTAGGGTTTCGGGTTGAAGTGTCGAAGGTTGTCCCTTTAGTTGAATATCTCTCGATCCATTGCTTATGGGCAGCCAACCGAACGAGGGAGGCTTCACACCTTTCGTCTAATAGCTCCAGACTCGTATTCATGGCCTCATCATTTGATTCCTTAGTTGCATATCTGAACCTGAGACTTGGTTCTCTGACTTCAACCGATATTAAATATTCGGCGTCGTAGGCCCGCGAAACAGGGTGGCCCTAGTGCTAGATTTTGAGGTCGTATGGTAGGCCCAAAATACTTCTGGCAGGATTTCCTTCAATTTTTCTATGGAATCGGTTAACCTTTTTTGAGGTTTTGGATTATGGTCTTGTTGGTCGATTCTGTTTTTCCGTTCCCTCTAGGGTGGTAGGGTGTTGATAGGATCATTTTGATCATTGGTCTTCAAGAAATTTGGTCACTTTGCTACCGATGAATTGTTTCCCATTGTCGCACATGATTGCGGCCGGTATTTCGAACCGGCATATGATGTGGTCCCAAATGAAATTGATGACTTCCTTCTCCCTTACCTTCCTATATGCTTGGGCTTCCACCCACTTAGAAAAATAGTCAATCATAAACAATATAAATTAGCCTTATCGGTTGCCCATGGAAGGGGGATGACGATGTCCATTCCCCACTTCATGAACGACCATGGTGACAAAACCGAGTGTAGCAGCTCCCTGGGTTGATGAATCATCAGAGCGTGTATTTGGCACCCATCACATTTTCACACGAACTCCTTCGCATCCTTTTCCATATCGATCCAGTAGTAACCAGTTCTGATTACCTTTCAAACTAATGATTCGGCACCTGAATGATTTCCGCAGGTGCCCTCGTGAACTTCCCTCAGGACGTATTCAATATTCCCGGTCCTAAACATATCATTAGTGGGCCATCAAATGTTCTTCTGAACAAGGTTCCATCTTTGGACAAGCTAAATCGGACTGCCTTCGGACGCATGAATCTTTTGGATCCGAGGGAAATTTTCTAGTCTTCATATATTCTAAATATTTGTTTCTCCAATCCCAAGTCAGGCTCGTAGAGTTTATCTCGGAATGACCTTCTTCCACAACCGATCTCATGTGTTGCATGACTGCCCACGAGTTGAGCTTGTTGTCCTCGACCGACGACCCTAAGTTAGCAAGGGCATCGGCCTCGCTGTTTTGATCCCGAGGTACGTGTTGTAAAGTCCAGTCCTTGAACCTATGTAATGTGACCTGCAACTTATCCAGGTATCTTTGCATTCATTCTTCTCTGACCTCGCATGTTCTGTTAACTTTGTTTACCTCGAGGAAGGAGTCGCACTTAGCTTCGATCACCTCCGCCCCCAAGCTTTTGGCTAGTTCTAGACCTGCAATCATAGCCTCATATTTGGCCTCATTGTTAGTCAATTTCAAAGTTTTAACAAATTGTCTAATTATATTTCCTGTTGGTGGCTTCAATACGCTGCCAAGTCCAGACCCTTTTTTGTTTGAGGCGCTGTCTGTAAAGAGGGTCCAGATTCCCAAAGACGTCCATGAGTTTACCAACAACTCTCGTTTGACCTCGAGTATTAGGGCCGGCGTAAAGTCAACCATGAAATCTGCCAAAATTTGAGATTTATTGGCTGTCTGGGGTCGATATTCAATATCGTACCCACTGATTTCCACGACCCATTTTCCCAATCGTCCAGAGACTTCGAGTTTATGCATAATATTTTGCAATGGGTAAGTTGTCACAACACATATGGGATGACACTGAAAAGATGGTTTCAGTTTCCTAGAGGTGCTTAGCAAAGGGAGCTCCAATTTCTCTAGGAGCGGGTACCTAGTTTCGACCTCACCTATAGTCCTGCTAACATAGTAAATTGTAAATTGCGTACATTTTTCTTCCCGGACCAGGACTCTACATACCGCTATCCGCGATACTACCAAGTATAGGTATAGTTGTTCGTCTGCCTTCGGTGTGTGAAGAAATGGTAGGCTCGATAGATATTGCTTGAGTTCCTCCAAGGCCCGTTTGCATTCTGGGGTCCAAGAGAAGTTGTTCTTCTTCTTTAGCAGCAAGAAGAATTGGTCGCTCTTATTGGAGGACCTTGAGATGAATCTCCCCAGGGTGGCTATGTGTCCGATTAATCTTTGGATGACCTTCACGTTGTCCACAATCGTGATATCTTTGATGGCTTTGATCTTGTTGGGGTTGATCTCGATTCCCCGGATAGATACCATGAACCCGAGGAATTTACCTGATCTGGCTCCAAAAGCACATTTCTATTGATTTTCCTATTTGTTCCTCAAACAACCAATTTACTAGGCGTTGATAAGTGGCACCGCATTTTTTAATTCGTATGGCATCACGTTATAGCAGTATGTGCCGTACTTAGCGATGAAGGAGGTTTTTTCCTAATCATCCTAGTCCATCCATATTTGGTTGTACCTGGAATAGGCGTCGAGAAAACTAAGGATTTCGTGGCCGGCCGTGGCATCGATCATGCGATCGATATTGAGCAACGAGAAAGAGTCCTTGGGACATGCCTTATTCAAATCCTTATAATTTACACACTTTCTTAATTTATTCCTTTTTTAGGGACTACTACTACGTTTTCT
The DNA here is from genome assembly GCA_005239525.1 of Nicotiana knightiana. NCBI lineage: Eukaryota > Viridiplantae > Streptophyta > Magnoliopsida > Solanales > Solanaceae > Nicotiana > Nicotiana knightiana. The sequence goes on along the minus strand of ML389952.1, from coordinate 57,443 downwards.
AACCAATCCAAGTATTTAACCTCCCGAATGGACCCTATTTTGAGGAGTTTAGATACCGCGTCCTTGATGAAAGCATGTTTGAACTCGGATTGGGGTCTCCTCTTCTGCTTGATCGAATGGAATTTTGGGTCCATGCTTAGCTTGTGGGTGGTTATCTACGGTGGAATCCCCGTGATATCAAGATGGGACCAAGCGAAACAATCTATGTTAGCTATAAGAAAATGAATGAGTTTTTTCCTAAGCTCGGGAGTTAACCCCGTGCCCAGGTATACCATCCGATTGGGCAGGTGCTCGATCAATATGACTTGTTCCAGCTCCTCAACCGTCGATTTAGTGGCGTGACAATCATCGGGGACTATAAAAGATCTGGGAACCTCGTAATCATCATCTTCATCAGTCCCCTGTTTGTATAGTTGGGTCGTGACCGGTGTCGATGATTGCTATTTAGCCTTTTGCATTGTACCCAAACTTGGTTCCTTTGACGTTGCGAGTGCTGATATCGGAATAACCTCTTTAACTACAAACATTTCTTTTGTGGCTTGTTGTTCTCTGTGGGTCGTTTTAATCCCTCATGGCGTTGGGAATTTTATCACTTGGTGAAGAGTCGAGGGCACTGCCCTCATGTTGTGGATCCATGGCCTCCTGAACAGGGCATTTTACCTTATGTCTTCTTTGATCAAATAAAAATTAGCCTTCTAGATGGTCCCGATGGCATTGACTGGTAATGTTATCTCCCCCTTAGTGGTTTCACATGCCATGTTGAATCCGTTCAAAACTCGGACTGCAGGCACGGTTTGATCTTGTAGACTGAGCTGCTCTACAACTCTCGCTCGGATGATGTTGGCCGAGCTACCTGGATCAATTAACACACGCTTAATCGAGATTTATTTATAAGTACAGATATTACCAGTGCATTATTGTGGGGCTGCACGATCCCCTTTGCGTCCTTGTTGTTGAAAGACAAGGTTCCTTCTAGTATGTAATCTCGAGTTTGTTTTCCCCTTGTGATGGACACTTTGGTGCGCTTGAACATCGGCCCTTGAGGGACATCGACTCCATCGATGATCATTGTTAATGACGTGTTGAGTTCTTCTGGTTCGGTTTGTTTGTTAGAATCCCTGTTTCTGAAATGATTCTTGGCTAGGTCGTTCAGAAATTCTCGAAGATGCCCGTTGTTGAATAACCGGGCTACTTCCTCTCTCAACTGTCGGCAATTCTCTGTTCTGTGGCCATGAGTTCCATGATATTTGCACATCCGGTTAGGATCCCTTTGGGGTGGATCGAATTGTAGAGGTCGAGGACATTTGGTATCCTTAATGCGTCCGATAGCTGATACGATGGTAGCCACATCAACGTTAAATTTATATTCCGATAACCTTGGTGCTTCTTTAGGCCCGATATGCTTGTCAAAGCCGTTCTTGCTCATGAGTTCCCGATTTCTCTAGCCTCTATTATTTCTCATTTTATTTCGCATAGAATTTTTCCCGGACCCACTACTTCTTCGATCTTCATTGTACGGCTGGTACCGATCCCTGTTTGACCTTGTTTCACGATCGATATCTCTCTTGATTCTGTCGATGGGTCTGACGGGATAAACAGACCCGGAAGGAGCCCCAAGTTGATCATCTTCGACTCTGATTTTGATTGATATCAGTTATGCACATCGCCCAAGTAACAGCTGGGTACTCCATTAGATTTTGTTTCAATTGATGTGAAGACACCGAACATCGAACAATGAGTCCTTGGGTGAAAGCTTAAACGGCCCAATCATCAGCGACCGGTGGTAGGTCCATTCCATTTGTAACCGGGACACGAACTCTCTGAGCATTTCATTATCCTTTTGTTTTACTTTGAAAAGATTCGACTTCCTGGTCTTGACCTTGATAGCCACGACGTGTGCTTTCACGAAAGAGTTTGCAAACATAGAAAATGAGTCAATATAATTAGGTGGTAAATTGTGATACCATATCATAGCTCCCTTTGACAGGGTCTCTCCGAATTTCTTTAGCAAGACAGATTCGATCTCGTCATCCTCCAAGTCGTTCCCTTTGATGGAGCATGTATAGGAGGTAACATGCTCGTTTAGGCCGGTCGTTCCGCTGTCTTACGAATCTCGGGCATGCAGAACTTCTTAGGGATCGTCTTGGGTTCTGTGCTCGGAGGAAAATGATTTTGTACAAAATTCTTGGAGTCCAGGCCTTTCAATATCGGCGGTTCTCCTAGGATCTGATCAACCCTGGAATTGTATGTTTCCACCTTTTTATCATTTGCCTCGATCTTCTCCCCCGACTCCATCCGTTTCGTTAGCTCTTCGGGCATCTTCGTAATTACGTGGCTGGTCCCATAATCCTTCTCATTCGATCACTTTGAGACCGGTTAACTTCTCTGTGTACAACTTCCCGGGATGGTTCGGGCTCAATCCTACTCGGCGCGCGACTCTGGTTTTGGAGTTGGGTTATCGCCGCCTATTGAGCCTGTAACATTTCGAAGATTACCTGCAAGTTGATTCCACCATCTTCGCCTCTATGTGTGCTTTGTGCAGTCGATCGAACATCCCTGCAGACGATGTCCTCAGGATCGGTGGGAAAATTTGGGTTGATAGCCACAACTAACATCGATCGGGTCTGCGGTCAGGACTGGGCCGAGGTCGACTGGGGGCACCTCATTTTCGGGTGCTACATTGTCATTTTTTCCATGGTGGTCGGACTCATTGTCAACATGTAGGGATTCTCATTGAGAGTTCGACATTTTTAGTTTAACTTGAAATCAGAGACACTTCAAAGAACAAGTGTAAAATAGTGTGTGTTATGAAAATTTGTATCAAATAACCGCTATTATCCTTAGCCCCACGGTGGGGGCCAAACTGTTTACCCTCAAAATCGGATAAAGATTAAATTAGTAAGTGGTTTTAAGGATACGTGGATTAAATTGACACAAAACGATAAATTAAATTGCAATTGAAATAAAGTATGATAAAGTAAATCCAAACCACACAAATTGAATAGTCACAACCTTGGGGGGGAGGCCACCCTTGAACTGAATGAACTTCGATTGGTGTGAGGACATAGTTGAAATAAGAGCTTAAAGGGAAGAATAATATATTGCTTTAGACCGCGTGTTACAATGTTCTTTACAAGTAATTAGACCCCCTTTATATAGTAGAGGAGTCCTACTTTAGGTACAATTCTGTAAAAGATAAAAATCTCTTGATTTGCTGATTTGTTGGTTCCTTATTGATATGTGCCGAAATTCCGCCATGATACCCGGCCGATTATGGATATTTTGTCCTTCCATTATTTCGGTCTTCTGTTGGTTATACCGACAATGTTTCTTCGATCTCATTCGAGGTTAAGGTCGATTTCGGGATCATAGACTCAATATTCTCGGGGACAGACATTCTGACCTCTTGTTCTGGTTCGATGAGACTCGGGGTCGATCTTCAATCCCTCACGCTCCGAGCCTGATCTGTCATGCAGTAGACGAGCCCGATTTCGATCGTATACAATAGTCTTATCTTATATTAGAGTTATAAAATATATAGAAAATAGTCATATTTACCCTTGTTCTATAAGAATTAAATAAGTCATATCTATTCTTGTTTAAATATTTTAAGACCAATGAGTAACTGCTGATTGAGGTGGCAGGTGGTGGAGATAGTTGGTAATAGTAATTGTTGCATTGGTGGTTGTGTTTACCTTGAAAACGGTAATGACAATTACATTTGATTTTGTGGTTCTAAAAATATGTGATTTATTTCAACACTAGTTGTTAGGCAATAAATGCTAAATATGAGCTAGGAGAATAAGATACAAGTAAAGAAAAGTAGTGAAATGCAAACCAAGCTGTTATAAAACGGGGTCTCGAGCTGGCCGAAGCAAGTCCTCGAGGTCGAGCTATAAATCCTAACAGAAGACGTTCGATGGAGGAATAACGGTACGGAGGGCCTCGAGGATAGCCTTTTATGATCAATAATGAGCAATAAATGAAGAACAATTAACGAACACAATAAATGAAAGGCAATAAATCCGTAGAACAAATGTTGAGTATGTTAAGAGGGCAAAGAATGTTCTTTTTGTATTCAATATTCATGTGTCCTAAAAAGTGACAAGGGTCCCCTTTATATAGGAGGGAGAATCCCAACATAGTACATGTATAATTATTACAAAAAAATACTGCTGGTACAACTGTATAATGGTCCGGTACGAACTCGTACTATTTTGCAGGCGTTGTCAGCTTTAACCACGTGCTATTGGGAGCTTCCCACCTTCTCATGACGTTCTTCGATCTTTATTCCATCTTGAGGAATGCACCCCGGGGTTGCTTTAGCAGATTCTGCTCCGATGCATTCGTGACCGGGCTCAGAACCCCGTAGAAACCTCAAAAATCGATCATCCCCGGTTTTGACCGTATACAGATAGTCCCCGCATTTTTTGGGATGAAAATATAAGAAACGATTTGAATTCTCTAACTCTTAAATGCTTCCATTATTATGTCAGTTATGCCATATTAAGTGGTTGATGTGACAAAAAGGATGCTCAAAGGTCACGTTCCCACAGCTCTCGAAAAGTCTTCGAGCTGACTACGGCGGTTGGCTGTATTTTGGCTTTCCTCGGTGCACGCTACTATCCCCTATAAATACTCCTTCCCTCGCCCCTTATTTTTCATTGCATCTCCAAACCTTCAAAAGAGCTTTTCCTATTTCTTTCTTGTGTTCTTTTCCTAACTAATTTTTTTCTTTCCTTCTGAAATCTTCTAGTAAGAATGGTGAAGACCTCCAAAATTGTTTCTCAAGATGATAAAGCTTCCTCATATTCACTCTCGTCCGAGGATAAGGCAATAGTACCCCCTCATCTTGAAGAATGCATCCCAGGGCCCTGTGAAAAAACCTCCAATTTCAAGGTTGACAAGACTTCTTCGAAGCCGGGACAGTGTGAACCTATGCCCCGATATATTAGCCTGATAACAGACACCAAGAAGTTGAAGGCCGACTGCCTCTGGGGAGATGCGGTGCAAGTGGAAATTCCTTCTTGGGAAGAGGACATAACGAGCCATAGAGCTGGATTCCTTAGTGTGTATACCTGCCCATTTACCCTTGGTCCGGTGGAGCCATCCTTGCCGCCGATAGACCCCATGATCCTCGATTTCTGCAAGCGATATTGAGTGACACTTGGCCAAATCCATCCGTCATTTTGGCCCATTGTTTATATGATTAGGCAATTTTCAAACATGGTTGAGGTGATTCCTTTTACCCTTGACCACTTGGTCATAATGTACAGTCCCCGACTCTATCGGGGCAGCCTGATTAAGCTTCAACGCGGGGCCTCGAAAGCTTTCTTTGCTTCCACCGACGAAGTCAGGGACAGAGGGTGGATGAGCTGCTTTCTCCGAGTTAGGGCCTCGGATCTGATTCCTGTGGAGAAGATGCCGTTCCCTGAAGAGTGGAACATGAAACGTAAGTGAATATGTTAATTAAGTATTTTCTCTTTGGATCAATTTCCCCACGAACTAACTTTCATCGATGATGTAGCTCTCGTGGGGGCATCCCGACGCGATTAAGGATCTCTTAGGATGGGTTAGCCAGCTAGATATGGTCTGCCCGTACGCCGAGCGCGTATGGCGCGACCTGGCCAGAACTCGATGGGAAGGTAAAAACCACGGTTAGTTCCTATTCCTGCCGTACTTGAGCCCTTTTAGAAGAGATATCCCCGACCGTGTCCTTTTGTGTTTGTGCAGGTCTGGGAAAGTCCTCTTTAATGAGGGAATCACCGCTTGGGGAAGCGGATACCCCTAAAACTAGCAAAGAGAATAGGAGAAGAAGGAAATCACCGTCCGAGTCCCTGAAGCCAAAGAAGGCTAAAATGGACAAACCTAAGGCCGATTCAGTGGACTTAACTCCAGAGGTGTCAGAAAGACCCCGAGATGGAGGTGAAGAGAAAAATGAAGCCCAGGTAGCACCCGTGGAAAGAGGGAGCATGACTATTCCGCACCTTCTTGAGCCGATGGCTGCCGAGCAGGAGGCTTCTGAATCAGAATTCGTTGTTGCTGTTGCCCACCTCAGGCCGAAGAGGCCTCCAAGGGTGAATCAGATGATTCCCCCCAGCCGGTTGACAGATAAAATATTCCCTGAGGTGGGGTTATTGAAGTGAATGGTTCCCCACCGGGCCCGACATTATCTCCTAGGGAGATACGGGATGCCCGAAACATAGAGTCTTCCGATGTGGGGGCGTTTATCGAAGATAAGGACGTCTTTGAAGGACTCTTCACTGGGGTCGAGGAAAACCCCGAGCTCAATGCCTCAATCATTTTCAATGAAGCCGAGAGGCTCTGCAAACGGGTAATCTTTCGTAAATTATGTTCAGGGCTGTGATCCTCATCTTCCTAATTTTGTTTCCTTTGTTCTTTTCAGGTCATTGTGCTTTACAATCAAGCCCTTGCTACGTCTCAAGCCGAGTCTACCCACTACGAGGAAAAGTGCAGAAAGCTCTCTTCGGATGCTGATGAGCTTAGAGCTCTTTTTACTAAAAAGGAGGAAGAGCTCCGCGACCTTCGGGCTCGTTTGGAGGCGGTGTCTCAAGAGCAAATCGATCTTGCTGATCAGGTAACACAACCTTCATTGTTTACATGCTTGCCTGAATTTAGCGTTTAACACTTTTGGGTTAATCTTTGCAGTTTGAGAAGAAAAGTGTCCTGACGAGGGAGGAGCTCCGAACCAGGGATATAGAGATTCTCGGGCTCAAGCACCACGTGAACAAGATAGCCTCCGAGAGAGATGCCCTCCAGGGGAGGTTGGCCTCGGTTGAGCATCATCTTCAGGATGCAAAGGCGGAGAGTAGCAAGTACAAGGATCTCCATGCTGAATCGGTTGTCGCGCTGTCTGTAGCCAGGGCTGAAGCTGAAGCGCTCAATCCTCGTATAAAGAGGATGCTGTTGCTGCAAATGCACAAGCCAGGAAGGTGTCTGAGGAGGCCGAGCTAAAAATGACCCGAGCCCTGGAGCATGCCCGATTAGAGTTTTGAAGGCAGGCTCTCGAGGATATACATGCAGGGGGCCTCGATCTGTCTGCTGAGATCGAGAGGGTGAAGACCCTAGAAGAGGAATCAGCAGCCCTGCTTACTTCTGATGGTGACTCGAGCAGTGGCTCAGAAGATGATGAAGACGATGGCGAAGTTCCCGAGGGGGAGAAGGCCATTGAAGACCTGGGTGCCGAGGGCCGAGGGCCGAGCCGTTGAAGGCACATCCTCCGAGGGAGCCGTTGGAGGAAAAACGCCGATGGTAGATTAGGTTTTTATTCATTATCTTTTTAGTGTAAGGGCTCCAGGCATGAGGCTTGTAAGTAAACCTCCGTGAACCTTTACTATATATAAATGCCTTTGTTCTTCGTCATTCCTTGTCTTTCCTTTGCTTTTTTTGGAATAGACTGTGATGTTTCTTGGTGATTGGTTCGAGATTTTGGACTTTAAAATAAACCCTTAGGTTTTTTCTCTTGATGAGAAATTGGTAATGGTCGATAGTTGACCGTTTGGGGCTCAGTCCTTGAGTCAAGTTTTGACTTGAGCTCATCAACCCTTAAGCTTTTTTTTAGATCGGCCCTGAGGCTCTTTAAGGCTGGCCCTGGGGCTCTTACGCATTGGCCCTTAGGATATTTTTGGATTGTCCCTGAGGCTCTTTAAGCTGGCCCTGGGGCTCTTACGCATTGGCCCTTAGGCTCTTTAAGCTGGCCCTTGGGCTCTTACGCATTGGTTTGACCGGAGCCTTTTGATATGACCATAGTCTTTATGTTTGGTCGTAGCCTTTTAGTCCCCGAGTGAGATAGTCTCGGCGTCTATATCGAGGGTATGCCCTTTTAGGGGTCTTACAAGTTCGAATATACAACCTTGACTTTAATATCGAGATTATGCCTTTTTAAGGTCTTACAAATTTGGGCATGCCTGGTTGAGGTCTTACAGATTCGACGTTGCCTTGCTGAGGTCTTACAAATTTGATATTGCCTCATGGAGGGCTTATGTTTTTTAGCATGCCTCTTCGAGGTCTTACATATTTGATATTGCCTCATGAAGGGCTTATGTTTTTTAGCATGCCTCTTCGAGGTCTTACAGATTTGATATTGCTTCATGGAGGGCTTATGTTTTTTAGCATGCCTCTTCGAGGTCTTACAAATTTGATATTTCCTCATGGAGGGCTTACGAGATGCTTCCTCATGGAGGGCTTATGAGATGCTGCCTCATGGAGGGCTTATGAGATGTTGCCTCATGGAGGGATTATGAGATGTTGCCTCATGGAGGGCTTATAAGCTCTAGGTTGGTGGCTCGATGAGCTGGTTGTCGATGACAGTCCCCGAGTGTTCGGGAGTTTTTGTCCCTGGGGCCGTTTTTTGTGAAAATAGCAAACTTCTTGGAAGCATAAAGCGTTTTGATGATAATATGTACTCCTTCGTTTACTTGGTACAAGAATATATGTTTTTTCCATCGAGGGTTCGATTATTCTATGCGGACACGGTTCATTCGACCGTTTGGTCCGATACATCATTCTCTTGTCGAGACCCTTTTTGGCATATTTCAATTTCTTCGAGGAGGTGATATCCCGGGGGGATTCCCCCCAGTATTTGAGGGTGGTTGAAGAGAAGCCTCGAATACTTGATGAGTTCTCTTAGGTAGCATATGGATGTTTGCCTCGTTAAAAACCTTGCCGGTAAAACCCTATCGGGATAAAACTCGATCGAAGGAAAAGAGTGAAACACATGCTTTAAAACCCAAGGTCTTTGAGTCAATGGATGTTTCAGTGTCTTCCATCGGACACCTGTAAAAAATTAGTGTGAAGCAAAAAAAAAGGGAGAAGTTTGAGCATTGATATGTTCCAATTGCTTGGAAGTTGCTCGCCTTCCATGGTGCCGAGTTTGTAGGAACCTTTACTGATTACTCCGAGGATGCGGTACGGTCCTTCCCAGCTTGGGCCTAGCTTCCCTTCATTTGGGTTTCGAGTGTTGAGGGTGACCTTCCTTAGGACTAAGTCCCCGACCCTGAAATGTCGGAGGTTTGTTTTCCTGTTATAGTATCTTTCGATCCTTTGTTTTTGGGCAGCCATTCGGACCAGCGAAGCCTCTCGCTTTTCATCTAGCAGTTCGAGGGCTGTAGTCATGGCCTCGTTGTTTGAGTCCTCAGTGGTGTGTTGGAATTTGGCACTTGGCTCTCCGACCTCGACTGGTATCAAAGCCTCAGACCTATATACCAAAGAGAATGGCGTCTCTCCTGTGCTCGACTTTGAAGTTGTTCGATATGCCCATATCACCTCGGGCAACATTTATATCCATTTTCCTTTCACATTTTCTAATTTCTTTTTCATGTTTTGAATGGCGGTTTTGTTTGTGGATTTGGCCTAACCATTTGCATATGGATGGTAGGGCGTTGATAGGATCCTTTTGATTTTATGAGCCTCGAGGAATTTTGTTACTTTGCTTCCGATGAACTGCTTTCCGTTATCACATTTTATCTCGGAGGGGATCCCGAATCGACACATGATATGATCCCAAATGAAGTCGATGACTTCTTTTTCTCTTATCTTCTCGAAGGCCTGCACTTCCACCCATTTTGAGAAGTAGTCAGTCATAAATAGAATGAATCTAGCTTTACCTGGTGCTGTTGGTAGGGGACTGACGATGTCCATTCTCCATTTCATGAACGGCCATGGCGATAAGACTGAATGTAGCTTTTCACCGTGTCGGTGAATCATTGGTGCAAATCTCTGGCACTTGTCACATTTTCGGACGAATTCTTTGGTATCCTTCTCCATGCTGTCCCAATAGTAACCTGCTCTGATCACCTTTCGAATTAAGGAGTCGGCACTAGAGTGATTTCCGCAGGTGACCTCGTGGATTTATCGGAGTACCTAATCAGCGTTCCTCGTTCCTAAGCATACTGCTAAGGGCCCATCGAAGGTCCTTCTGTTTAGAGTTCTATTTTTGCCGGGTGAAAATCTGGCTGCTTTGGTTCGCAGGGCCTCGACTCCTTTGGGTCCGTGGGTAGCTTCCCACTTCCCAAATAATTGGTGTACTTATTTCTCCAATACCATGTCATACTGGTGGATTTGATCTCGGCATGGCCTTCTTCTATCACCGACTTGGATAGCTGTACAACAGCCCCGGGGAGTATGTCATTTTCTTCGACGGATGATCCCAGGCTCGCGAGTGCGTCAGCCTCGCTGTTTTTCTCTCGAGGTACGTGGACCAGAGTCCATTATTTGAAGCGATGAAATGTGACTTGAAGCTTATCTAAGTATCTCTGCATCCTGTCTTCTCGAACCTCGAAGCTCCCATTAACTTGGTTTACTACTAGAAGGGAATCACATTTTGCTTCGATGACTTCTGCTCCTAGGACCTTGGCCAACTCGAGACCTGCAACAATAGCCTCATAGTCGGCTTCGTTGTTAGTCAACTTTGCAGTTTTTATAGATTGTCTAATCATACCGCCCGTAGGTGGTTTCAGAACTATGCCGAGCCCAGACCCTTTCACGTTCGAGGCACCTCAGTGAATAGGGTCCATACCCCTGACGATGTGCCCGTTTTTAGTAAGAGTTCTTTCTCTATCTCGAGCACAAGGGCGGGCGTAAAGTCGGCCACGAAGTCCGCCAAAATTTGGGACTTGATAGTTGTTCGGGGCTGATATTCAATGTCATACTCCCCGAGTTCAATGGCCCATTTGGCTAATCGGCCCGATAATTCGGGTTTATGTAATATGCTTCAAAGAGGGTATGTTGTTAAAACACAAATGCGATGACATTGAATATAAGGCTTTAATTTTTGAGATGCAATTATTAATGAAAGAGCTAATTTATCTAAGTGTGGATACCTAGTTTCGGCATCTCCCAGGGTCCGACTTACATAGTAGACCGGGAATTGTGTACCTTGTTCTTCCCGAACCAGCACACCACTTACCGCTACCTTGGAGACGACCAGATATAAGTACATCATTTCATCCTCCTTCGGGGTGTGGAGTAAGGTGGGATTTATAGATATCGCTTCAGTCCCTCTAAGGCATGTTGGCATTCCAGAGTCCACTTGAAGTTGTTTTTATTTTTGAGCAAGGAGAATAAATGATGACTCCTGTACGATGACCTCGAGATGAACCGGCCCAAGGCCGCTATCCGTCCGGTCAGCCGTTGTACGGCCTTCACATTGTTTACCACCGTGATTTCTTCGATGTCCTTGATTTTATCGGGGTTGATCTTGATCCCCCTGTTTGACACCATGAATCCTAAGAATTTGCCCGAGCCTACTCCAAAGGCACATTTCTTGGGATTGAGCTTCATGTTGTAGCTTCTAAGGATGTCGAACGTTTCCTGCAAATGAGTCAAATGGTCCTCTGCACGCAGGGACTTAACTAGCATATCATCAATGTAAACTTCCATGGATTTGCCTATTTGATGTTCGAACATCATATTAACTAGGCGTTGGTACGTGGTTCCTGCGTTTTTAGCCCTAAGGGCATCACATTATAGAAGTATGTGACATACTTCGTGATGAACAAAGTCTTTTCCTTATCCTCGGGATCCATTTGAATTTGATTGTACCTGGAGTAGGCGTCGAGAAAAGTGAGGATCTCGTGGCCAGCCGTGGCATCGATCAAGCGATCGATATTGGGCAACATGAATGAATCTTTAGGGCATGCTTTATTTAAGTCTTTATAATCTACGCACATTATTAATTTATTCCCCTTTTTGGGAACTACCACTATATTGGCCAACCATTCGGGATATTTTACTTCCCTAATGGACCCTATCTTGAGGAGTTCTGTTACCTCGTCTTTGATGAATGCATGGTTTACCTCGGACTGAGGTCTTCTTTTTTTCTTTACTGGTTTGAACCTAGGGTCGACGCTTAGTCAATGGGTGGTTATTTCCGGTGGGATCCCTGTCATGTCTAAATGGGACCAAGCAAATCAATCGATATTATTAATAAGGAACTGAATGAGTGTTTTCCTGAGTTCGGGGGTTAACCCCGTTCCCAAGTGTACCTTTTGGTCAGGAAGATGCTCGATCAAAACAACCTACTCCAGCTCTTCAATCGTCGATTTTGTTGCATCCAATTATTCGGGGGCAACGAAGGTTCGAGAAGCGAGGAAGTCTTCTTCACCATCCTCGGGGGCCTGTTTTTCCTCTGAGGTTGAGGGTATGGATGTTGGTACCGCATTGTGCACCGCGAACATCTCTATTGCCGAATATTGCTCCCCATATACTGTTTTTACACCGTCTTTTGTTGGGAACTTCATCATCTGATGAAGAGTTGATGGTACTACCCTCATGTTATGTATCCACGGCCTTCCAAGCAAAGCATTGTATCTCATGTCGCCTCTGATGACATGAAACTTGGTGGTTTGAACTGTACCAGACACGTTGACCGGGAGGATGATTTCCCCCTTTGTTGTCCCGCTCGCCATGTTGAATCCATTGAGGATTCAAGAGGCAGACACGATCTGATCGAGCAGTCCGAGCTGCTCCACCACTTTCGACCTAATTATGTTGGCCGAGCTACCTGGATCCACGAGCACACATTTAATTTGAATGTTATTCAAGAGAAAGGAAATTACCAGTGCATCATTATGCGGTTGAGACAAGGTCTCGAAGTCTTCTTTACTGAATGTAAGAATGTTCTCGGGCATATAGTTCCGAGTTTGATTTTTTGTTGCGGTGGATACTTTTGTCCGTTTGATCACGGACCCTTGAGGGACGTCGTTTTCTCCAATGATCATGTGAATGATGTGTTGAGGTTCTTTTGGTTCGTTCCTCCTGTTCGTCTCCCTTTCTTGAAAGTGGCTCTTGGCTCGATTGCTGAGGAATTCTCGAAGATGCCCTTCGTCGATCAGCCGAGCTACCTCCTCTCGAAGCTACATACAATCCTCGGTCCTGTGACCGTGGATGCTGTGATATATGCACCTTAAGATGGGGTCTCTTTGGGAAGGATCTGACCGCGCAGGTTTCGTCCATATGGTATCTTTGATTTTATCTATGGATGAAACAATGTCTGAAACGTCAATGTTGAATTTCTACTCAGATAACTGGGGTGCCTCCACCGGCCTGTTAGCCTGTCGAACCTGGCTTTGCTCACGAGTCCCCGAGAATTCTGACCTCAATCCATATTTTGATCATTTTGAGGTATATTGCGCTCCGGGGTGTTTCTTCGATCTTCGATATACGGTTGGTACCTTTCCCTGCTTGGACTCGGTTCTCTTTCTGGAAACCTTGATTTCTTCGCTAAGAGCCTGCTAGGGTATACTGAGCCCGAGGGGGCTCCCAATTGGCCGTCGTCGACCCTGATCTTTGACTGATACCTGTTTTGCCCCCCAAGTTACGACGGGATATTCAACCAAGTTCTTCTTTAGCCACTTTGAAGCTATCGAGATTCGTTCGTTCAAGCCCTGAGTGAAGGCCTGCAGTTCCCAGTCATCGAAGACTGGTGATAATTCCATTCGCTCCATTTGAAAGCGAGATACAAATTCCCTTAGAATCTCATTTTCTCTCTGTTTGATTTTGAAGACGTCGGACTTCCTTGTAGCGACTTTGATGGAACCGGCATGCGCCTTTACAAAAGAGTGCCAACACGACAAACGAATCTATTGAATTTGGAGGTAGGTTATGATACCACATCATGTCCCCTTTTGACAGCGTTTCTCCAAATTTTTTCAACAGGACGGACTCAATCTCATCATATTCTAAGTCGTTCCCTTTCACAACACAAGTATAGGCAGTAATATGCTCAATGGGGTCCGAGGTCCCGTTGTACTTCAGGAGATCGGACATTCTGAACTTCTTCGGGATGGGATTCGGAGCTGCGCTCGATGGGAATGGATTTTGCACGAACTTTTTTGCATCTACACCCTTCAGAATCGGGGGTGCGCCCGGGATCTGATCTCCCTCGATTTATAGGTCTCGCCCTTTTTGTCGTTACCTTCTATCTTCTTTTCGCCTGATTCAATTCTCTTTGTGAGGTCTTCGAGCATCTTCATAATAGCGGGGTCAGCTGCTGATCCGTTGTTGCTCAACCTTCTTAGTGTCTGCTCGACCCGAGGATCCGTTTCCGGCGGTGCTGTGCTTGGGGTTTTTTGATGGCTTTGTAGCTGAGAAATAGCCACTTGTTGCGCCTGTAACATTTCAAAAGTGACATGAAGGCTAACTTCTCTTTCCTCCTGAGCTGGAGTTTTCTGCGCTTCATGTTGGATTTCTCGGTGTGCACTTCCTCCGGTATGAGAACTTATATTGACATGTTGGGCGTTGCGTGAGCCCACATCCACGGGGATTGGTGCTGGTGCCACCCTAGGGTTTTGCAGTGATACACCGGCGCCTGAAACAGCCACACCGTTCTCTCCATGATCTTCAGGACCGTTGTTTTCGTGTGCATTCACCGAGTTAGACATTTTTGACCTGAATCTTTAGCGTGAAGAATAACTTGTGTTTTTGGAAAGCTGGCACTAAAACAATCACTATTATTTTTAGCCCCACGGTGGGCGCCATTACCTTAAAAACAATAATGATAATTACATTTGATTTTGTGGTTCTAAAAACATGCGATTTATTTTAACACTAGTTGTTCGGCAATAGATGCTAAATGTGATCTAGGAGAATAAGATAAAAGTAAAGAAAAGTAGTGACATGCAAACCAAGCTGTTATAAAATGGGGTCTCGAGCTGGCCGAAGCAGGGCCTCGAGGTCGATCTATAAAGTCTAACAGAGGACGGTCGATGGAGGAATAATGGTACGGAGGGCCTCGAGGATAGCCTTTTATGATCAATAATGAGCAATAAATAAAGAACAATTAACGAACACAATAAATTTGGCAATAAATCCGTAGAACAAATGTTGAGTATGTTAAGAGGGCAGAGAATGTTCTTTTTGTATTCAATATTCATGTGTCCCAAAAAATGACAAGGGTCCCCTTTATATAGGAGGGGGAATTCCAACATAGTACATGTATAATTATTACAAAGAAATACTGCTGTTATAGCTGTATAATGGTCCAGTACAAACTCGTACTATTTTGCAGGCTTTGTCAGCTTTAACCACATGCTGTTGGGAGCTTCCCGCCTTTTCATGACGGTCTTCGATCTTTATTCCGTATCGAGGTATGTCGATCCTTCGATATACCTCCTTGAGGAATGCACCTAGGGGTTGCTTTAGCGGATTCTGCTCCGATGCATTCGTGATTGGGCTCGGAACCCCGTAAAAACCTCAAAAATCGATCATCCCCGATTTTGACCTTAAACAGGTTGGTGGTGAAAATTGTTGACACTGACGGTTGTGCGGTGATAGTAAATAGTGGTGTGTTTGGTTCGAAGGAAAATATTTTTCAATTTTTTCATGTTTGGTTGGTTTAAATGTTTTGAAAAATATTTTACGGATCTAGAAATTATAAAGCTTACAAGTTTAGAAATTATAAGTTTACGGGTTCGAAATTTCACGGTTTCGAAAATTTAGCGGTTCGAAAGTTTATGAAATTTGTGGTTCGGAAGGTTGTTGGTTCGAAAGTTTATGGTTTCATATTTATTGTATCTAAATTATTTATGAATATTCTTGAGAAGTTATTTTCCTAAATTCGCATACCAAACACCGAAAAATGAATAAGATTACTACTTGTTTTCCAAGAAATATTTAAAAAAAATATTTTCCACAGAATATTTTTCACAAAAAATATTTTCTGTTGTACCAAACACACCGGTGTTTTGCTAAAAGGTAACCTTCATAAGTAATTTTTAAATGAAAAATATCTTGATGATTTTAAAATTCTATTCAAGTCTATTCAAGATCTGAAAAAAAGCAGATTTATTTACAGCAGATAAGTGCCTGAAAAATACAACTAATGAGTTGAAATATGAGCGATTCTGACTTAAACCTTCATTAAATGGAAGCAGAGGAGGTCTCAGGGCTCCGACAAATATAAAATAACCACCTAACTTTGTTTTATCTTTATTTAAATTTGAATCTTGATCTTTCATAATTTTAATTCCACTCCATTTATCACCTAGTTATTATACAATATTTTTTATTTAAGAAAATTAATTTTTTGATCCCTAAAAGATTTATTCCATATATTTGGAAGCAAATTAAGATCATCTGAATTGTCTAGCATTTGGATATATAACATGAGATTAAATTAAAAATTGGACGTCTTTGTCGTGTGTAGGAATCAGTTGACCCAAAATTACTTTTCAGCAATTGTGTTTAAATGCATTTTTCACATTATATTAAGGGAAAACATATAGAGTACTCTAAGCTAAATTTTACTATAAAGTATAAATCATCAGAAAAAAGTTATTTTTATAGTTTGAAGATGGCGAAATTCTTGAATTCGGTCTTGCTTGTAATTTTCCTTGTTGCTGTTGTACCAGGTAGTTGTTTTTACTTTTCCTTGTCCGATTAATCAAAGCATCGCAAAAAAATAAAAAATAAATATGTAAATTATTATGGGCGTGATCGGATGACAATGTCAGTCTCTTTTAAAATTTTACTCCATCAGTTCCAAAATAAATGCCGTATTTATTTTTCGTGAGTCAATATGACTACAATTTTAAGTTAAATTTGATTAGATCAACACGATATTTTAAGAGTAAAATTTAGATATTAAAAAATAATACAAAAATACCACGGTCTTTATAATAGACATTCTTTATAACAACACTTCATTATAATGATCGATTTTCTTTGATATCAATTTTTCTTGTTATTTATAATATATGTTTTCAATAACAACATTTTCACTATATCAGCCAAAACGTATTGGAACAGACGAGACTATTATAAACAGAGGCGGACCTACCTTGCCTCTTGAGGGGTCACGGGACCCCGTTAGTTTCGGCAGAAATCATATATATATATATATATATATATATATATATATATTTGTAAATACAGTTGGGACTCCTTAAATAATTTACGTGTGCCCCCAAACACAAAAGCTTGACCGGAGGAATGGTTGAGTAGAGTGCTTTAGTTTCCTCCCTTTAGTGGTTGACGTGGGTTCAAAACTCATGTTTAACTTTTACTCCTTCTTTATCTAACATCGAATTTTTTTCCCCTAAAATCAATTTTACTTTAGTACTAGTATATACGGGTCAACATAATTAATTTTATTCTCTTTATAAATATCACCCTTCAAATCAAATAAAACTTCAAATTACAACTTATTGCTCCACAAATGAAAAAAATATAAATACTTTCTGTCACAACCTTCTTCAACAATCACTTCAATAAAGTAGTGGGCATCGTCAACTCTGACTCCACGATGTGAACGAAGAGTTTGAGACTCTTCTTCAAATACTTGACTACTAACACACCCTTATTGATTTTTTTGTGTAAGTTTTTGATAATTTTAAAGTTTGAACACCCTTTTGATCATTGACTCCTTTTTAATTGAGAAAAAACTATAAATTTTAAAGTTTGAAATAGACTTAAATTAAACACCTTCCCTTCCCGTAGCACCCATTTTGCGAAAAACTCTCTCTGTTCGATGCTTTTTCTTTCTTTAGAACTTTTTTTAATACTTAGATGATAAGTTATCGATCATAATCATTAAATTTTTAAAGAGTTGCACGCCGAATTTTATCACTAGTAATTAGCATCTAGGTGCACGTCGAATTTCATCACTAGTAATTAACATATAGTGGTACTCCCATAGCGTTCAAATTCTAGATCCGCCTCTGATTATAAAGAAGTTTGACTGTATAAGTAGTAAATTTGCTCATGTCACTCTACTAGTCTATATATTTTTTGATTTCGTTTTCCCCTTTGACCTGTGCCAAACTCCACTTTTGTTATTGTCAGGTGGAATGATTCATTCAACCTCGATATCAACAACTTATGATAAAAAAAAATATTTTAAAATATAGATCAAAATTCGCATAGTTTGAATTGACAAGCGAAAAATGTCATCAATTTAAGATGTTTTGCCGTGTGAATTATGTTTGTTAAGTTCTGTAAATTTAATTAACTGACTTGTTAAGAGATAATGGACTTCTTCTTTTTTAATGCAGATTATGGAATTTTATATCTTTTGCTGAAGGAAAAAGATGTAGTGTACCATGGGGTATTAACTATTGTAAAATTGGAGTCTCACCCAAAAATGCTTGCTTCTTATGGTGTTCAAAAGTTGCATTTCCAGACAAGCATATATTGGATGGATATTGTGAACCTTGGGGTAGAAATTTTCATTGTCGATGTGTTTATGAATGTTAATTATCTCCTTACACAGGGAGATAAGTTAACTATGTGATAAAGAAATTAATAACCGTGACCTAATTTCCTTTTATATTAGTGTAGTTCTTTATTCGCTGTACGAAAGCAAGATAACCTTTTTTTTTTTATTCGATGTTTGGTACATGCATTGGGATCCAACAAAATCTAAACACGCAGAAAAATTTCAAATTGAGAGATAAAACACTTTCTAACTTGACTGTTGTATACGGTTAAAACCGGGCACACCCGATTTTACTCATTAACCGTGACCAGGGGGATGGATCGAGGATCGACCCCGTATTATATCAGACCGAGACATGAAGATAAGGTACCTAGCTCGGGATTCGAAGTATCAGTTAAGATCGAGACTAGTGATGATTGAGACCGAACGGGATAGACATCGAGCGAGACCAAATATAGCATAATAATGGAAAGCCGAGATATCCGTGACCGGTCGAAGATCATGGCGAAAATCTCAGAACGAATCAAATCAAGAACGGTTATTTACCTAATCATGGGAGTTCCTTCTATAATTAGAATTATACCATAAATGGAATTCCTCTACTATATAAAGGGGGGAGGGGGAGGGGGGAGGGAGATTCTAATAATTTATAAACCATCTTATTCTCGCATATCAAAGCAATACAATATCCTCTCTCTTATACTCTCTTGTTCATCAGTTTATTTCATATTCGTACCTCTATTCTCAGTCAGTTCGAGGACGTTCTAGCTCGAGGGCTGACTTGCATTTCAATACTGGTTTGCTTTACTTTACTGATTGTTAATCATCGCATTTATCAATTGGTACTAGGCGAAATCACGTGTCCTTAAAACCACTTATAAGTTTAATTGTTATCCGATTTTAAGGGTAAACAGTTTGGCACCCACCGTGGGGCTAAAGATAATAGTGATTGCCTGGTATTAATTCTCATAACACACACTGCTTTACACTTGTTCTCGTAAGTATTTTTGATTTCAGGATCATCATGCATACTCACAAACAGTACCCACACACACCGACAACGACCTTGATTTTCATGGAGAAAACGACAATATAGCCGCTCCAGGGATCGAAGTACCTCAAGCTGGCCTCGAGGGAGTACCGATTGCAAATCCCACCGACTTCAGTTCCCATGTCACCCTAAATGCAAATATGGGCGTCGATCCCGAGAATAACGTCCGCAGGGCAGTTTGATCAGGTGGTCGAGGTATGCAGGGAGGCGAAGACAGCGGAGTCAGCCTTCAACTGATATTTAAAATGTTACAGGCTCAACAAGCTGCTATAGCGCAACTACAAAATTAGAACCGTGCACTGAGTGGGGTCGAACCTGAACCTTCAAAGAAGTTGTTCCCAAGAGCCGAAGCAGTACCATAAAGGCCAAACGAGAATGAATCGGGAACTAACCCCGCCATTATGAAGATGCTCGAGGAGCTCACAAAGCGAATTGAATCGAGGGAGAAAAAGATTGAAGAAAATGACAAAAAGGTAGAAACATATAACCCCCCGAGTTGACCAAAAATACCGGGGGCACCACCGATTCTGAAGGGTTTGGATTCGAAGAAGTTTGTGCAGAAGATTTTCCCCCCAAGTGCGACTCGTAAGCCCATTCCCAAGAAATTTTGCATGCCAAAAATTCCCAAGTATAATGGGACCACCGACCCTAATGAGCATGTCACTTCTTATTTATGCGCAATAAAGGGGAATGATTTAGAGGATGACAAGATTGAGTCCGTTTTGCTGAAGAAGTTTGGAGAAACTTTATCAAAGGGGGCGATGATATGGTACCACAATTAGCCGCCAAATTCCATTGATTCCTTTGCCATTCTCGCAAATTCCTTCTTCAAAGCACACACCAGAGCCATAAAGGTCGAGACTAGGAAGTCGGACCTCTTCAAAGTGAAGCAGAAGGACAACGAAATATTAAGGGAATTTATATCTCGGTTCCATATGGAACATATGGACCTACCCCTGGTCGCAGATGATTGGGGTATCCAAGCTTTTACTCAACGTTTGAACATACGAAGTTCGGTGTCTTCATGGCAACTAAAGCGAAATTTAATTGAGTATCCAGCTTGACCTGAGCCGATGTGCATAATCGGTACCAGTCAAAAATCAGGGTCGAGGATGATCAGCTGGGAACCCCTTCCGGTTCCGTTTATCCGAACAGGTCCGTCGGTAGAATTCAAAGGGACAACGACAGATAACCCCGATCGAACAGAGATCGGTATCAACCATATGGTGGAGATCGTACAAAAAATGGTCCTGCACGTAACCGCGTTCGAAGTGATCGAAGGATTGATCGAGGACAGAGCTCCCGAGGGCTCATGATCAATAGTGGTTTAAATAAACATGTCAAGCCCACAGAAGCGCCGCGACTATCAGAAGCTATTGTATCGGCCATAGGGAGGATCAAAGATACCAGATGGCCTAGACCCCTACAGAACGATCCGTACAAGAGAAACCCAAATCAAATATGCAAATACCATGGTACTCATGGTCATAGAACGGAGGACTACAGACAGCTGAGGGGGGAGGTAGCTCGTCTGTTCAACGAAGGCTACCTTCGAAAATTCTTGAGCGAACGAGCTAAGAACCACTTCAGGGACAGACTGCCGAAGGTGAAATTATCTTTCTAGTAAACTTAGCTGGGACCGTTCAAGAAACAAAGTTCCATGTGATCAAGGGCAATATGAGATACAAACCCTACTCGGAAGACCCTGGATTCATAACATGAGGGCGGTCTCTTCAACCCTTCACCAAGTTCTGAAGTTCTCAACACCAGAGGGAGTAAAAATGGTGTATGGGGAACAACATGCTGCCAAATAGATGTTCGCGGTCGATGAAGTGATACCGGTATTGGTGCTCTCATCAACAAAGGGCTCTGAGTCAAAAGAAAAGTAGGAGGCTAAACAGCAACCACAGACATCAGCCTCGACAGGCGGAGAAGCAAGAGGCGGACGAGGACGATGACTACTGGATCCCTCGATCCTTCATAATTCCCGACGATTTTGATGCCACCAAATTGGCAGTCAAAGAGCTAGAACAAGTCATACTGATCGAGTACCTGCCCGAACAAAAGGTATACCTAGGCACGGGGTTAACTCCCGAGCTCAGGAAAAAAACTTATTCAATTACTTTTAGATAACATAGATTTTTTTGCTTGGTCCCATCTCGATATGACATGGATCCCACCAGAGATAACTACCCATCGACTAAGCTTGGACCCGAAGTTCCGTCCAGTAAAGCAAATGAGAAGGCCCAGTCCGTGGTTAAGCACACATTCATCAAGGGCGAGGTAACCAAACTTCTCAAATTAGGGTCCATTCGGGAAGTAAAATATCCCGAGTGGTTAGCAAACGTAGTTGTAGTCCCTAATAAGGGAAATCAACTTAGAATGTGCGTAGACTATAAGGACTTAAACAATGCATGCCATAAGGATTCTTTTCCTTTGTCGAATATCGATCGAATGATTGATGCCACGACTAGCCACGAGATCCTCAGTTTTCTCGATGCCTACTCCGGGTACAATCAAATATAAATGAACCTGGAGGATCAGGAAAAGACTTTGTTTATCACTAAGTACGACACCTATTGTTATAACGTAATGCCGTTCGAATTAAAAAATGCTGGTGCAACTTATCAACGCCTAGTGAATTTAATGTTTGAAGAATAAATAAATCAATGGAGGCTTATATTGATGACATGTTAGTTAAGTCCCTGCGAGCAGAGGACCATTTGAAACATTTGCAGGAGACCTTCGACATACTAAGAAAGTACAACATGAAGGTCAACCCGGAAAAGTGCGCGTTCGGGGTCGGCTCGGGAAAGTTTCGTCATGTATCAAATCGAGGAATTGAGATCAACCCCAATAAAATCAAGACCATCAAAGATATCACGGTCGTGGAAAATGTCAAGGTCGTACAAAGGCTAACAAGGGCATAGCCGCCCTGGGTCGATTCATTTCGAGGTCCTCAGATAGAAGTCACTGGTTTTTCTCACTGCTTAAGAAGAAGAGCAATTTTGCATGGACCCCGGAATGACAACAACCCTTAGAAGAACTAAAATGATACCTGTTGAGCCCGCCACTACTTCATACCCCGAAAGCGGACGAGCAACTCTACTTATACTTAGCAGTCTCAGAAATAGCGGTAAGTGGGGTCCTAGTTCGAGAAGAGCAAGACATAATTCATTGTTTACTATGTTAGTCGGACCTTAGGTGAGGCCGAGACTCGATACCCACACTTAGAAAAATTAGCGCTTGCTTTAGTAAGCGCCTTTAAGAAATTAAAACCATATTCCCGATGTCATCAATTTGTGTTGTAACTACCTATCCCCTTCATAATATATTGCACAAACCCAAACTCCTCGGGTCGATTGGCCAAATGGGCTGTCGAGATCAGCGGGTACGATATCAAGTATCAACCCCGAACGACCATTAAGTATTAAATATCGGCAGACTTCGTGGCCGACTTCGCGCTAGCCCTCGTACCGAGGTAAAAAAAGTACTATTATTAAAATTAGGTACATCATCAGGGGTGTGGAACCTCTTCACAGACGGTGCTTCGAACGTGAATGGGTCCAGGCTGGGCATCGTTTTGAAGCCACCCACTGGTAATACAATTAGACAATCTATCAGAACTTCAAAATTAAATAACAATGAGGCTGAGTATGAGGCCATGATTGCAGGTCTCGATCTGGCTAAAAGTTTGAGAGCAGAGGTCATTGAGGCCAAATGTGATTCCCTTCTTGTGGTAAACCAATCAACAGAACTTTTGAATTCCGAGAAGGCCGAATACAGAGGTACCTGGACAAGCTATAGGTGACTTTACATCGATTTAAAGAGTGGACCTTACAACACGTACCTGGGGAATAAAACAACGAAGTCGATGCCCTTGCAAACCTGGGGTCATCGATCGAAGTTGACGAACTTAGCTCGGGGGCTGTCGTACAACTCTAAGATCAGTGATTGGAGAAGGCCATGCTGAAATAAACTCAACAAGTCTGACTTGGAATTGGATAAATAAGTAAGTCGAATACCTAAATAATGAGAAGCTTCCATCTGATCCAAATGAGTCGAGGACTCTACGCACAAAGGCAACACAGTTCACCTTCGCCGAGGATGGAACACTGTTTAGGAGAATGTTCGATGGACCATTGGCGATATGTTTGGGACTGGGAGACACCGACTACATCCTGAGGGAGATTCACGAAGGCACTTGTCGAAATCATTCCGGTGCCGTGTCATTGGTTCATAAAATTATCAGAGAAGGGTACTATTGGGACAATATAGAAAAGGATGCGAAAGAGTTCGTTCGAAAGTGCGACAAATGTCAAAGGTATGTGCTGATGATTCACCAACCATGGGAGCAACTCCACTCAGTCTTATCCCCATGGTCGTTCATGAAATGGGGATTGGACATCGTCGGCCCTCTACCATCAGCTCTAGGTAAAGATAAGTTTATTTTATTTTTGACTGATTATTTCTAAGTGGGTTGAATCACAGACTTTCGAGAAAGCCAGAGAAAAAGAAGTCATAGACATCATTTGGGATCACATTATATGTCAATTCGGGATGCCTTCCGAGATTGTATACGATAATGGGAAGCAATTCGTCGGTAGCAAAGTGACTAAATTTATTGAGGATCACAAGATAAAAAGGATTCTATCAATGCCATATCATCCCAGCGGGAGCGGACAAGCAAATCAACCAACAAAACCATCATTCAAAATCTCAAGAAGAGATTGGCCGACTGTTGACCCAAGTCACTGCATAGTTTTGAAGATTGACAAATGTATGACCAGTTGAACCAGGTCCATCAGAGCACACATAATTGACCTGACTCGTTGGCACATGAACCGTATATGCGTAGGAGATGAATGCGATTGTGTAGTATCAATGAACAAGGAGAGTGTCTCCTAATGCGAAAAGGTTGCAAATTGATAAGAGAATAGACGTTGAATTCATCAAGGACAATAACGAAGGAAGGAAGTTGAGTTTAATACGAACTCTTTCTCCCAGGAAAAGTTGTACCAGAATTGAAGGACAAACTCAACAACTGACTCTATAAATAATTGAAGTATTCTTGCTTGAATTATGAACACACAAGTGCAGAAGTGAATCAAGAACTGAAAGCAAAATTCCCAGAGATTTTGCAAGCAAATTACTGTGCGATACAAAGGCTACAGACCAGCTAGAAGAACCAGTTCCATCTGTTTGTCATTGAGTCTAGTTGGTTGTAGTAGGCGATTTAATATTGTATCTTTTCAGCTTTCATAGAAGCAATTGTAATAGGTACACATTGTTCAAGTTAGAGTTAACTTGAAGCTTGTAGAAATTAGCTAGAGGCTAGTTACTATGAAGGGATTAGAGTTAGTCCTAATTACAAAAGAGTTTATTTTGTAAGTCCGTTTGACTCAAAGTTTTAGTGAAGAGTTTGAGCAAATCTTACTGAGGAGTAGGTCGTGCTTTTTTCACCTTTTGAGCCAGGTGTTTTCCACGTAAAAATCTCTGTATTTTCACTTTACTGCTTTTATTATTCCGCAACAGTAGAAGTTGGAATACGAAGAAGATTCAGGTTCTTCTAGAGAGACAGTACTAGAAAAATTGGATACCACACAAATTAACCTATCTTCTTGTGTGGTATTGACGTCTAAAACATCAATTGGTATTAGAGAAGGTTATCCTTGATAAGGTTAACACCTTGGAAAAGATCAAAATGAGTGCACCACTTGGAAACTGGGAGGGTCAATCAACTGCAAGGCCACTACTCTTCAATGGCCAGTATTACTCTTGGTGGAAAAATAGGATGAATGACCACCTGATTGGAGAAGACTATGAAATCTGGGACATAGTCACTGATGGTCCTCTAGCTACCATGATGAAAACTGCTGAAGGTATAGATGTACCAAAAACTAGAGCTGACTGCACTACTGAGGATCTGAAGAAATGGGAGAAGAATGCAGGCCAAAAAATGGCTAGTGTGTGGACTAGGTCCAGACGAGTACAGCAGAATTCAAAGTTGCTCCACTGCCAAAGAGATCAGGTATACCTTGCAAGTAGCCCATGAAGGAACACCTCAGGTAAAAAGGTCAAGAGGTACTCTACTATACTCTTAGTATGAAAACATCACTATGAAAGAAGGAGAGACTATCCAAGAGATGTACAAAAGGTTCACAACCTTGACTAATGAACTGAAGTCTCTTGGAAGAGTCATTCTTGAAGAAGACAGGATTGAGAAGATGCTGGAAAGGGTCTTGCCTATTTCCTGGGAAAGCAAAATCACTGCTATCCAGGAATCCAAAAATATGGTATCCCTTAGATTGGATGAGCTGATTGGAAACCTCACTGCCTATGAACCCAGAAGGCAGACAATGAAGATGGATGGTCCAAAGAAGGAGAGGAGTCTAGCACTAAGAATCACTGAGGGATAAGATCTGGAGGAATATGAGATAGCCATGATTACCAAAGAATTCAGTAACTTTCTCATGAGGAAGAAGGCATCTCTAGAGGAGGAAACTACAACAAAGCAAAAGCTCCAGAAAGGCCCACCAACGAGGGATGCTACAAATGTGGTAAGACTGACCATCTCATCAAAAACTGTCCTCTGTGGGAAGTAGAAAGGAGGATCTAAAGAACTGGGAGAGGTTCTGCACATTCCTGCTGAGGGCTACGAAAATTACACTAGGCAAAGATGGCCTAGTTTTGATGGGATAGCCTCAACAATCAACATTACCAGATTCTTCAGTGAAAATGAAGTGAAGTTGAACCCAGGCCAGTCTACAAAAGTGAAATGAAGCCAGAGCATAAGTTATTCTTCGAGTTTGTCATCAAGTTCTTGCTGCCAAGACAAGAACGAAGGCACATAGCCAACTATATGGATCTGACCTTGATGGAGTGTTTGTATAGGGGAAAGCAGATCAACTGGCCAGCCTTGATCATCCAACTCTTGGACAGAGTTGTGAATGGAACAAAAACACATGCAATCCCATATGGCTTTATTCTGACAGTTGTGCTTGCTCATTTTGATGTTCCTATGAAAAAGGCTGAGATGGCTACTGCCAAGGACTATTTTGGGAAGGATACTTTGCTAACTTGCAATTATACTATCAATGTTCCTGCAGATGAATCTGGTTCATCTGGGAAGAAACCTGTCAACAGCAAAGTTAGAACTCTGGTGCAGGAAAGCGAAATCAAGGATATGGAGATCCTTCATTTGAAATCTCGTTTGATTGAGGTTGAAGCTGAGCGGGATTCTCTCAGGGCTGAATTAGCAAAATATAAGGAAAAGAACAAGGGTGTTCTTAACCAGATGCTTTCTCTTCTACAAACCAAGACCATAACCTCCTCTGCACCTTCCCATCCTTAGGCTGTTCAGAGCTACCAAAACCCTTCTTTGACCAGTTGTTCTGTTTCTGTTGTTTTTATTCTGTCTTACTCATGGTTATGGCTGTTTTTTGTTTTTTTTGTATGGTGTTTGATGTTCGTTCCTAATCAATGAATTTTTGCTATTTTGTTATTGACTTGTCTCAATTTCTTAGATATCTTGCATTTATTGGTTTCTTATGATGATTAATCATGTTTGCACCTGCAGTTGCCTCAATGGCCATGAGTAATTATTAACAACTCTGGTAAGTTTATCATTTTGCAACTTTTCGATGATTCCAAAAGGGGGAAGATAGATATGTGCTTAAGATATGTGTTTTTCAAAGTTTTTCAAATTCAAAAATTGTGATATTTATAACCTAATGAACCTGGTTTCTCTATGATAAATGCTTAAAAAATATACAAAGTGTTTGAAGTGTATACAGGGAGAAGCACAGAGTTTTTCATCATCAAAAAGGGGGAATTTGTTGACCCAAGTCACTGCATAGTTTTGAATATTGACAAATGTCTGACCAGTTGAACCAGGTCCATCAGAGCACAAATAATTGACCTGACACGTTGGCACATGAATCGTATATGCATAGGAGATGAATGCGATTGTGAAGTATCAATGAACAAGGAGAGTGTCTCCTAATGAGAAAAGGTTGCAAATTGATATGAGAATAGAAGTTGGATTCAGCAAGGACAGTAACGAAGGAAGGAAGTTGAGTTTAATACGAACTCTTTCTCCCAGGAAGAGTTGTACCAGAACTGAACGACAAACTCAACAACTGACTCTATAAATAATTGAAGTATTCTTGCTTGAATTACCAACGCACAAAAGCAGAAATTTATCAAGAATTGAAAGAAAAATTCCCAGAGATTTTGCAAGCAGAATTACTGTGCGATACAAAGGCTACAGACCAGCTAGAAGAACCAGTTCCATCTGTTTGTCATTGAGTCTAGTTGGTTGTAGTAGGCGATTTAATATTGTATCTTTTCAGCTTTCATAGAAGCAATTGTAATAGGTACACATTGTTCAAGTTAGAGTTAACTTGAAGCTTGTAGAAATTAGCTAGAGGCTAGTTACTACGAAGGGATTAGAGTTAGTCCTAGGATTACAAAAGAATTTATTTTGTAAGTCCGTTTGGCTCAGAGTTTTAGTGAAGAGTTTGAGCAAATCCCACTGAGGAGTAGGTCATGGTTTTTTCACCTTTTGAGCCAGGTGTTTTCCACGTAAAAATCTCTTTATTTTTACTTTACTGCTTTTATTATTCCGCAACAGTAGAAGTTGAAATACCAAGAAGAACCAGGTTCTTCTAGAGAGACATCACTTGAAAAATTGGATACCACCCAAATTAACCTATCTTCTTGTGTGGTATTGACGTCTAAAACATCACCGACGTTAAGGGGAAATGGAGAGAGATATTTGTTACACCCCATGTTATCATACGTAAGAGTACGTCGTAAGTCAATTGATGTTTTCATATAAAATATAAAGTTTGGGAAAGTTGGATTTAACTTATGAAAAAATCGAGTTAAGATTTTCTTTGTAACGAGCCTTTTTGAGAAATTAAATTCGTAAGCTTTATGATGTCATTTTGGGACATATCTCATATGAATGTATTGGAACCCACTTTCCAACGGTCCGAACCATTAATTCATATGACACCAGGCTGGAGAAATGTAGATTTTTAAATTAAGGGTCGCCAAGTCACGTTGCCGCACTTCGGAGAAACTGGCAGGTTTATAGGCCAAGTTGCGACGCATTTTTCTCGCAATCTATTGAGATTTACAAGGATATTTATATGGAATTAAATTCCATGTGTATAGTTTCTAACTTTGAAAACTGTTAGTCAATACAATATCGGAGTAGAGAGGTACAAGTGTCCGAAGTTGCACTGCTGTAGCTGCCAAGCAGGCAGCTCACGCACCTGCTTGGAGAATTCAGGCGATGGGCTTATAAGTTGTCTTTACGCATTAGATTTCGTCAATATCCAGGGATTTATTACACCAAAACACTCTCAAGCTCTCGAAGAACTGGTCCAAGTTCCCAAGAACCAAACTCAAGAGAAATCAACACAATTCATCATCAAAGGTGTCAAAGACTCCAAGAAAATGCTTCTATGATATTGTGGTGTGATTGCGGGCTATTGTGAGCTAAGTTGAGTTAGATTTCGAGTTGTATCTGTTGTACAAGGTATGTATAACATCTTCTTGGTTGTTTCTAAGTTTAATCTTGTGTTGGTTGTGTTGTTTGAGTGAAAAACCATAAGATAGCACTTGAAAGAACATGAGATATGATTGTTTTTTTGGTTGGACTATTTCGTGGCTAAATATATCATTTGTGGTGGCTGAAAATTATGAGAAATAATTTGATAATGTTGTGGTTGATGTTGAAGCTTTTCTAGGTGTTAATAAAGTTGATTAAAAAAGAAAAGATGAAAAATAAGTTATTGACGATAAAAAATAAGGTGCTAGATATATGGGGCTGTTTTGAAAGGTATTTTGTGGATGTTTTAAACTAGAAATAATATGGTACATATAAGTATGATGTTCTAAAGGTTTTAAATTAATTTATGGAATAAGAGTTAGATTCAATTTATATCTTGTTATGAGTAAAAATGAGTTTGCCGCTCAATATGATTGTTAAGATAATCGGAGAAACTCATATTGGATCATATTATTGGTGTTGCTATTGTTAGTTATAGTTGTTGTTGTTGGTCTATTGATGACCCTTAGTGGTCTTTGGTTGTATTAAAAATAGGGGAGTTGCTGTCCGATTTTCCTTAAGTCATGCGACTAGCCAAATTCGATAGTACGACAATATATGTTAATGGCAATATAATTTCACTTGTTGTAGATGAAAGAAATTGTGTTAAGCTTGATTGAGTAATAAGGAAGAGATAATACAGGTATGTTAAGGATAATCTTTCTTTCTTTTGGCATGATCCAAGTAACGATACGTAAACGTATTGTTATTCCATAAGTGGTTCTACTCTTAGCAGTTAAGTATGCCTATGTTATTCATTCTGTTAAAGTGAGTATGTCCCTAAGTCCCTATTGAGGTATATGATATAGATGTTAATGTTTTTAATATAGTGATACATGCATCTTCATGCATTTACCACCGTGCTATGGCCAGTCGGGCAGTTACCACCAGTTGGGCAGTTATGTATTATTATACCGCCGGTTGGGCAAACACGCATATTAATTTACTACCGAGCTACGGCCGGTTGGGAAGTCATGCATTTACCACCAAGCTATGACTGGTTGGGCAGTTATACATGTACCACCGAGCTACGGCCGGTCGAGTAGTCGTGCATTATCCACCGCTTTGCGGCCGGTTGGGCAGTTACCACTGATCAGTTGGGTAGTCATGCATCATATGATATGGATAATAGAAATAATCTCAAAGAGAAGAATTGTATATATATGTGTATAATAAGTATGCATATAAGATGGAACTTCAGAGATTCAGGTTGACTCTTATATGTCTTTAATTAATGTTGACTTATTGTTATGTTTCAGTTTTGCCTTACATACTCAGTACATTATTCGTACTGACGTCCTTTTGTTGAGGACAATGCATTCATGCCTGTAAGTATAGATAATCAGTTCGACGAGCCCTCATAGTAGACGAGATTGGCATTTAATGAAGGATCGATAAGACTCCACCTCATTCGGAGTGCAACCGAGTCTATGAGTCATCGTGTTAGAGTTTTTGCTACAGACTTATGGGTAGGCCGGTACCCTATCCCATTTGTTGTCAAATAATATTAGAGTCTTTATAGAAATAGGTTCATTTTGTACAGTATATCAGAGGCCTTGACGACCCATATGTATTCAGGTTTTAAGAACGATAGTTTATTGATACAGTATATGCCTGTTGATACCTAATTTTTCCCTCATATTTTTTAAAATACATATATACTTTCAAAATAGCATATTTGAATCATCATTTAGTTTACAAACTTATACACGCATTTTAAAATAATTTTCCATAATTTTTAGAGCTTTAAATCAATTTTCTTATATTTTTATTATATAAATATCTAGTAATTATCCTTTAATATATTTTGTGAAGACATAATTACCCAAAATTATTATTTGCATCCATAATACATGTTTAAAACATTTTATTCTATATTTTTTATAATTTCTTTAGCATTTTTAAGTTATTTATTCAATTTTGCAATAATGGCCTATATTTTACAAATAATTGCGTTTATTATGCCAAACTATAGTTTTTATATTTTTATAATGTTTAGTTATTATTTTAAATAGTTTTACAACATAAATTTTATTTTTTACCATTAATTAGGAATTTTAAATATTTATTTTTTAATTAATTGTCAAAGGTTCTAAGAGCTGGCCCAAAATAAGGTGATTTTCAGACCTAACTAATGGCCCAAAACCCAAACCCTTAGCCCAAATACCCCAAGCCCAAATCAATCAACCTAATGCCCACAACCAGGTCGGTACCCGCCGATTATAGCCCGCCTCAGTCACTTTTAAATCCCAGCCGTTGATCTTTCAAGATCAATGGCCCACATCCCTTCTCCATATTTTGATTACCCTAACCCCACCAAACCCTATCCATTAACCCTTGGTCTGCGCCTTTGTATCCTCTCATATCTCCCTCCTTTCCTATGAGAAACACTAGCGCTGTCAACCTATTATTCCGTCGATTCCTACCCAAAATGGTATCAATCAATAATTCCCTTACCTTATGGACCACCTCTCACTACTGGTTACCCATTTATGGTGTTACATAATTGTTTTCCTAACATGAAAAGCGGATCCCTTTAATTTCAAACCAAAACTAGTTCATGTCTTTGACCTTTTTCCGTCTATGTTCGTTCTCGTCCTTTTATGGTATGAATCTCCGATTTTCTATTTACCCTAGAACTAGGGTTTCAGATCTTTCTAGATCTAACTAGATCTGGTTCGTTTCCTTTATTATTTTTGTTAATATTTCTGTCTACATGTCTATATGCGTCTCATTGTGATTCTCTTTGTTATTTCTGCCGATTTTTACTCGCATTAAATTTAGGGTTTTTGAGTCGTCAAAATCGAACCAGATCTATTCGATTCCTTAATTATTTTGTTCAAGTCTCTGTCTATATGTCTATATGCATCTTTTTACTTGTTATTTCTTCCGATTTCATATGTTTCACCTAAATTAGGGTTTCAATTTTTTTCCCCTTCTTGACTGTTAAGTGTTTTCCTTTCTAGTACTTTGACTAATTACTTCCATATTTACGTGTTCAATTTCAGAACTATATAAATCCATAACCTATTCCCTTTTGAAAGGAGGGTGAGTTCAAAATATTCTCATTATTATAAACAAACTACACTGTTATTATTCTGTGCTTTGATTTCTGGCCGGCTGAAAGCCAAGGCCAGAAATCCTCTATTGTTTGCTTCTGTTGGTGACAATTGCTACATTATTAAATTCCTTTTCTGGTTCATCTTAATTGGTGAGTCATTGAATCGTTTGTTACTTTATTACTCGTTTAATATGTTACTGTTATTAGACTAGTTATTTTCTGTATTCAAGACATCTTGAACTCAGTGAATTAATTGGTGAAATCTGCCTAACTTTGTATAACTTAGGACTATCTTTTAGCGTTAAGCATGCTTTGATACTTTTCCCTAAAAACTAGTTAATCATGTATGCCTTAGCAGATTCATTAGCTTGTTGTTAAATCTGTTTCCATGTTACTTATCTGGTTCTGTGCTCACCAAGTTATGATACTTTTATTAAATTGTTACTGATGTTTTCCTGACTTATTGTTGATCAATGAGCTTCCTTTATGTGACTTAGCTTTATCTGAAGTGTTTGTTATCTGTATGACGCATGTTTATGAACTGATCCTTATTAGCATATAACTTTGTTAACTCTCAAAACCTTATCAAGTTTGCTTAGTTTCAAAATGTGTTTTCTGTTTTATGTGTGATTCTCCCCCTAAATGTACTTCCCAATCTGACCCTTCTCTCTTGAATTCTCACTCTTTGCTAGCTGAAAGCCAAAGCAATTTATGTACTGTCCCCTGTCCTTCCTGGTGTGAGCACTGCTTAGGGTTCATATGAAACTCTCGTGAATTCTGACACACTAGGGTTTGGTCCGTAGTTTTTCTTGAGTTGTTTCGATCATTCTTCTCTAGTGTGAGCACTTCCCGGGGTTCTTGAAGCCCTTGGGAACTCTGACACACTAGAGATTTGGGATTTGTATGCTTATACCTGAGATATGGGTGAATCATTCACTGCTGGTCACTGTGTATCAATGAGCGTGGGCTTTTGGAGTTATTGTGAGTTGAAGGCCTAGTCGTCCCAGTGTATTTGGGCCTGCTGTAGGCTCCCTATAACTTATATACTTTGTAATTCAGTCATTCGATCTTGGTCTTTAATAAGTATTTGTAATAACAATTGGGGAAATAGTGGATTGGGAAAATGGGATTATTTTGATATCTGCATGAAATGGGTAGATAACCTGCCTATAGACTTTACTTTATGCAAAAGCATTATACTATTTTATGTTCGATAACCTGCCTATAGGCTTTACTTTATTCAAAATACATTCTGCTATTGTATGTTAGAAAACCTGCCTAGATGTTTACTTTATTTGCTATTGCCTGTTAGATAACCTGCCTATAGGGGTTCACTTAGGCTCTAATATGCTCCTTAGAAAACCTGCCTATAGGGGTTCACTTTGACTCAAATAAGTTCTGTGGATATCCTGCCTACTTCGCTGTTACACGATTAGACACCATGCCTATAGGAAACAAAATAACTAAAGCTCAATTTACATTATGTCATTTACAAATCTGCCTCTTTAGAAATCATGCTTGTAGGTTTAAATTGATCATTTAGTATGCATGTTTAAAACCAGTTTCAATCATCAAATATAGAAATCATGTCTATAGGATAATTACCATCTGCATTGAGTATTAAAATTGAACACTGTCTCGCTGAACGCATTATAAAGCATGCCTATAGGAACGACTGAGTAATTCTGAATATCCCTCATTGCTTATCACTGCCTAACACTGAGTAAATCACCTAGATAACATGACTATAGATTTAACCACTTATAACTATAATCAGTAGGCAATTGTGCAGGCACTTAGGGATTATTTTTCATAACTGCCTCTATGATTAAAATCCAGAATCCCATTGAGATCATGTCTATAGGACCTAACAACCTTAGTTGTTGAAACTGTCGATATGCATAATTTGTTTGCGTTCATTTGCTTCTTACATGTGGAGGCTAACCTAAGCCCCTTATGTGTTTTTGTATGAAAGTCCAAATTGTTTTGCATGTCGCCTAGTTTTACCATTTTTGAGCAACCTAATTTAAGTCTAGAACCATCCAAAATAGAGGTATGAATGCCTCCTGGACCATAGGTAAGGGACGGGTAGTGCACGTATAAGGTACGATTTAGAATTTATTAGAGCGCTTTAGGTAAAAAACATAAAGATAGTAATCGTGTAGCAGGAGATGATAGTTTGTGCCCGCTGAATAATATGAGTAACACCCCCGTCTTGGGGGAGTTACGAAGTATTATTTATGTTGCACTGGGTGATCCTTTAGGCTAAAAAACATAGGACCCCCACCCTTATTAAAATAATTCCATCTCTTCTCTAGACTAATTCACATGATTTGTGTTCGGCCGGGACCCACCATTGTGGACCTTGAGGAGTGCCTAACACCTTCTCCTCAAGGTAATTTGAGCCCTTACCCCATCTTTGGTGACACAACTATTAAATCTGAGTCATTTGCAATGGGTTCCCTAATGCACCTTAAGCCGTTAGGTGGCGACTCTCTTTTAATAACTGTTCCTTCCCTTTCTAAAAGAGTTTGTCAATGTCGAAACCCGATTTCGTGAGAAAAAGGAGGCACAACAACATGAAGTCTCTGCTGGGGATATCTTTAGGCTCTTATCATAACAAACTTGGTTTGTGTGAATTAGTCTCCCTCAATAAGCGTGCCTTTGTTATTTTATGCTACATGCACATCCCCTTCCCTATTCTCCTTTTATATGCAATTCTTCGTTATGCAAACCCTACTCGCTGGCTTCAATCTTTATGTCTTTCCCAATCCCTACCCCTTTATCGCTTTATTATAATTTTGCCATTCTACGAACTAACTCTTTTCTTGTTTTCTTTCTCTTCCTGTCTTTACAATTATTAAATACCGTATTTATTTCTTTCTTCATGTAAAATACTTGACAAGATGTTATTTCTCTTTTTGCACAATTATATGCTCTGCATCACATTCCACTCATGCGCAATTAATACCATAGCGACACTTGATGAGTGTCCATGATCTTCCTATACTACCCTTTTTAATTTGAAAAAGCTTATTTGCGGTAAAACTAGTCGATCATCGGTGCAGTCGACGGTTCCGTGCCTTTCCCTCTCAAGTTGTCCGCTTGAGGGTACTGGTCTAGACTTCTATAGGAAACCCTACTCTGATGTTGACTGTGCATGCATCATGTCCAAACCTAGCATGAGTTAATATGTTGTCCGCATAATAACTCTCTAAGGAAAGACTTGTCCAAAACCCATCGGGATTTCCATAATACCAACGGGTACAAACGTGCCGATATGCTAATCATTGATGTGTAAGTAGTCAAATCCAGATGGGGAAAGGGCTAACTTTATCTGTTTTGCAGAAATGAGGAACGAAGTCCCCAGGTTCGGCATGGTCCAGAGTATCTCACCCTTATTGCTAGACTGGTGGGAAAATCTCTCGTCAAGCGACAAGAACTATGTGAAAAGAGCAGGGTCTGATGGAACTTAAAGGGAAGATGAGGAAAAGGATTGTGGATTGTCAAAATGCAGAGGGCAACGAAGGAGGACACCTAGCAAGGGCATATCTACTGCTGGATATGCACGACCTGGGGAATCTGATCGATGGGGCCAAGAAGGACAAGCTTGGAGAAGGTCCCTCCGGGAACAAGTAGATTAGAATTATTGTTTACTTGCTTCTCTAGAATCATTTTAGAAATTGATTGTAATAAGGAAAATTCCACTAGCAAGTCTTCTAATTATTGTCATTTTAGAGGTTTGATCTATTTTTATTGGATACTATTTATCCTTTATTACAGTATGTGATTTTTATTGGTATTGTATTTTTTATTCTTGAGCCGAGAGTCTATTGAAAACAGCTTCTCTACCTGCACTAGGTAGGGGTAAGGTATGCGTACAGACTCCCCTCCCCAGACCCCACATGTTGGGATTAAACTTTGTTTGTTGTTGTTGTTAGAGGTTTGATCTATTTATTACATTAATGAAATGAGGGAATTATCACATTAAGTTTCTACAAATCTACGTGTCGCTAGGCCTGCCTCGGGCATAATGACGTCCCCAAATTAGGACGCGAATTTAATTTCGCAAAACATGTTTAAATATCGCAAACACCCTTTCAAAATTCCCTACTAACTTGTTTACCTTTTTGCTTTTCTTTGTTTTGATTATTCCTATCCCCTACCAGATCCAGAGGTCCTCCACCTCCAAGTGATCCTAAAATTAAGGGAAAGGCTAAGATGGATGACATGAGTGATATCATGAGAGATAACGCCGTGCATGCGGAAAATGTTGAAACCTCAGATGGTCGGAGTACACCGACACAAAATGATTTGGTTCTACAGTAGAGTAGAAAATATTGAAGTTACAAGGTGAACTTGAGAAGGTCCGTAACTTGGTAAACCTTTCCCTCACCTTAGAACCAGAAAAAAGTCCAGAACCCAGCGCCTCCTCAAAACACACCAAACCAACATCCACAAAATCCTCCTGCACCTCATCAATATGTCGCACCTTATCATCCTAACCCTTCACCAGTACTAGCTCCTCCTCAACATCCACATCATCCAACTCAGTATCTGCAAACTACTCCCTACCATACTCCTCAAAATGGACCACAACCTACTTCTGATCCGCAAAATTCAACCAATGATCACTACTACACTCAAACCCCCGGCATCCACCAAAACAAGCCCATATATGTAGAAACCTTACCTCACCCCACTATACAAACCCCATACACACCATAATCTGCCGAGAAGGACCTGTTCATCAAGAATATGGCAGAGGAACTTAAGAAGCTCACAAGCCGAGTCCAGGGTGTCGAAGGAGGAAAATGCATTGAGGGTTTGAATTATGAAGATCTGTGTATTCAGCCAGATGTAGAACTACCGGAGGGATACAAACCTCCTAAGTTCGAGATGTTTGACGGAACAGGTGACCCAAAGGTGAATCTAAGAACATATTGTGACAAGCTCGCAGGAGTTGGGGAAGATGAGAGGATTCACATGAAGTTGTTCATGAGAAGTGTCACTGGAGACGCCCTATCTTCGTACATTAGTCAAAATCCCAAGAAGTGGGTTAGCTGGGTAAGCATGGCATCAGACTTCATGGATCGGTTCAGGTTTAATACGGAGAATGCACCAGACGTCTTCTACATACAGAACCTTAAGAGGAAACCAACGTAGACTTTTCGCGAGTATGCTACTCGGTGGAGATCAGAAGCTGCAAAAGTAAGGTCGCATTGGAAGAAGAGCAGATGAAAAAATTCTTCGTCCGGGCCCAAGATCCACAATACTATGAAAGATTAATGGTTATCGAGAATCACAAATTCTCCGACATCATCAAGCTAGGAGAAAGGATTGAAGAAGGGATCAAGAGTAGGATAGTAACTAATTTTGAGGAATTGCAGGCAACAAACAAAGCATTGCAGTCAGGGGGCCATATCAACGAAGAAAGAAATAGGGGCCGTGATGGTTGCCCAAGGTCCGAAATCTCCTCTTACGTACCAAACACCTCCACCTACATATCAAACCTTCACCTCCCAGATATCCACAACCCGCCACTGCTTACCACACTTATAACACCCAACCAACATATTACCACTCACCGCTAACCCGCCAAAACTATCAGAAGCCCATACCAAAGTTTGACCGCAGGCCACCCAAACAATACACCCCTATTGCTGAACCCATCGATAAATTGTACGAAAGACTGAAAGCTACTGGATATGTTACCCTTATTCCCGCCGTTGCCATGGAAAACTTCTCTCAATGGTCAATCCAAACAAAACATGTGCCTACCACTCTAGCATGAAAGGTCATACCATCAATGAATGTCGCACTTTGAAAGACAAGATCCAAACGTTGATTGATACCAAGGTCACACAAGCAAAGGAGGCTGCACCTAGCGTCCGTAACAACCCTCTCCCAGATCATAGGGGTGAAGGAGTAAATGTGATAGAGACTGATGAAGAATAGGACCCAGAAAGGCCAATTGGACTTATTCGAGAAGGGTATGATCCTAAGAAACCTGCAATCACTCTCACTCCTATTGTGGTATAGATACAGCCACCAGTCGAAGTTGAGGTAGCTGCACCAACCCCGTTCGAGGTGGAAACAACACCTGCAGCTGCACCTGCTCCATTTGAAGTAGGAGTAATCGCACCTTTCATTGTGACGGTATCACCCACGCCGTCCTTTAATTCCAATGCTATACCTTAGGACTATGTTGTAGAAGCCAGGAGGAAAGGAAAAATAAAAACGGGAGAATTTGGCGTAGCACAAGGTATGACCAGGACTGGCAGAGTTACACACCTGAGAATTTGGGAGGAACAAGTAAAGAAGCTGCCTCCAAGCAGCCCCTCATCGAAACTGGCCCGGATGATCCTTGGAGAAAGGTGCAAGTGAGAGAATATTCTGTGGTAGACCATCTGAACAAAAATCCTGCTCAGATATCCATCCTATCATTACTGCAGAATTTTGAAGCACATAGGAATGTCTTGATGAAGGTATTGAATGAAGCTTACGTACCTAACAATATCACTAGTGGAGAAATGGCCAACATGGTATGACAAGTATTGGAGAGCCATAAGATTACTTTCCATGAAAGATGAACTGCCGCCAGAAGGATTAAGCCACAATAGGGCGGTTCACATCACGGTACAATGCGAGGATAAATTCATTTTCAGGGTTTTGATAGACGGAGGGTCCAGTCTTAACATCTGTCCGCTGACAACTCTAAAAAGATTGGGTAAAGGTTTGCATGAAATATGAGCAAGGACTATGAATGTGAAGGCATTCGATGGGTCTCAAAGGGCCAAAATTAGGGAAACCAATCTATGCTTGCAGATGAGTCCGACTTGGTTCGATGTTGAATTTCAAGTGCTAGACATATCCACCTCATATAATCTGCTGTTTGGACGATCTTGGATACATGCTGCCGGGGCTGCGACCTCTACTTTGCACCAGGCTGTAAAGTTCGAATAGAATCATCAGGAAGTGATCATTCATGGAGACGGGAGTAATCCCATTTATACCAACCGAACTGTTCCGGTCGTGTAAAATAGAAGGAAGTTAGGTAGGGAGATTTATTATCGCGTCGAGCGCGTCAATGCAATTGAGAAAGACAAATGGTGCAGCAGCAAAATAGAAAGCATACTGGCATGGGCAGGGTATGAACCCGGTAAAGGACTCGGGAAGAACCTCCAAGGTATTTCCAAGCAAATACAGCTAAAATGTCACGACACGACCTTTGGACTTGGGTATTAGTACATCTGGCAGGAGTATAACGACTAGTCGCCGCTATGGTGCGGTCCTTATTACCCTCTTGAACAACCAATACCGTATCTAAGCCAATCCTTCCATCATGCTGATATGATATGGGGATCCTAAGAGGATGAAGTCCTAGCTGGTTTAAAGAATTTGTTCTTGGAAGAAGAAGACATGGATTGTAGTGTAACCGTCAAGGAGGAGGAGGAGGAAGAGGAGGAGGAGGAAGAAGGCCTCGTCATCCAGACAGTGGAAAAAGGATTCGTCCTCAGAAACTGGACTGCCACACCATCCAGGGCTCGACGAGTCTCCGGGGTAGCATAGCTGCTAGTGTCATTTATTTTGAAACAATTCTTCTTGAGCATTTTTGTTTAAACATTTTTTTCTTTTCTTTCAGTACTTTATTTTGGAAAACATTGCTTGAGTCATTAAAAATCGCTTTGTTCAACATTTTAATACTTATCAATGGCTTGATGTTTTATTATCATTATCTTTCATATCGTTTTCTCTACAACATTACTATTTCGTATCTTGATGAACCAACGATTGTGACATTTAATGAGACACTGCAACATAAGGATAGTGACTTGGAAGAGATAGAAGAAGAAGATGTGATACTTGAGGAAATTGTCAGAGAAGTTGAGAATTTTGAGAACAAGCCTAAGTCCAACCTGGACGAGACTGAGATGGTCAACTTGGGAGATTCCGAAACCGTCAAAGAAACTCACATCAGCATTCACTTGTCACAAT
Organism: Nicotiana knightiana; assembly: GCA_005239525.1. Classification (NCBI taxonomy): domain Eukaryota; kingdom Viridiplantae; phylum Streptophyta; class Magnoliopsida; order Solanales; family Solanaceae; genus Nicotiana; species Nicotiana knightiana. The sequence continues at coordinate 17,536 of ML389952.1, read as the reverse complement.
CAGAGAAGGAATAGTACACTCTTTTCCTGAAAGAGTATGAAGATATTTTCGCATGGTCGTATGACGATATGACCGGGTTGAGCACATCCATAGTGGCTCACAAGCTACCCGCCAATCCGATGTGTCCGCCAGTAAAGCAGAAACTCAGAAAGTTCAAACCAGACATGAGTCTAAAAATCAAAGAAGAAATCACCAAGCAAATCAAATCTAAGGTCCTCAGGGTAGTTGAATATCCAACTTGGTTGGCCAACATTGTGCCGGTTCCGAAGAAAGACGGGAAGGTCAGGGTGTGTGTCGACTATTAATTAAACTACCTTTGACCTGATTCCCGTTTAAGAGGGGATACGTAAGCAGCCCTGTGGATTCGGTCACAATACAATAAAATTTTCATTTTTCCCCATAATCGGAAACTGAGGAAAAATTTTGAGGAGGACCCTCAAAATTCCGAAGCAAGTTCAGCCAACGACACCGTACGCGAAATAGCCAGAAGTTCTTCTAGATAACTGGGGTAGAATCCTCAAAATTCTATGTTAGAAAGGTCACAATGTCTCTAAAAATGTCACAATTATTGGTTCATCTAATCGATTTTTTAAATATCACATATTACTGTGTTTTTGAATAACTATGCATATGCATTTTTTGGTAAACTTTATTTTTAGCAAAATGCTATCGATGGTAACTCAAACAGGACTCTAATGCAGAGCGGAGCAAAGCAATAAGACAAAGGCACGAACCAACCTCCCCCGCAAAACTCACGATTCTTCTTTGGATGTAGGTACAAGGAATAGCCGCAAGTGCGTGCGCACCTTGGAATCATTATCCTCGTAACAACCGGACCACCAAGCACAAATATATCTCCAACTAAGAAATATTCTGCTCCTACTTGCTATTTATCCATTGCATGAGACTAAGCAATGTCTCCAATCTTTCATGGGGCTAAGCCCTGCCTCCTTATTTGCATAAGGTTAAGCATTTCCTTCTCCATTTGCATGAGACTAAGCACCGTCTCCAATCTTGCATGAGGCTAAGCCCTGCCTCCTTATTTACATAAGGCAAAGCATTTCCTTGTCCATTTGCATGAGACTAAGCACTGTCTCCCATCTTGCATGAGGCTAAGCCCGGCCTCCTTATTTGCATAAGGCTAAGCATTACCTTCTCCATTTGCATGAGACTAAGAATTGTCTCCCATCTTGCATGAGGCTAAGCCTGCCTCCTTATTTGCATAAGGCTAAGCATTGCCTTCTCCATTTTTATGAGACTAAACACTGTTTCCCATCTTGCATGAGGCTAAGCCCGACCACTTTATTTGCATAAGGCTAACCATTGCCTTCTCCATTTGCATGAGACTAAGCACTGTCTCCAATCTTGCATGAGGCTAAGTCCTGCCTCCTTATTTGCATAAGGCTAAGCATCGCTTTCCACTTTCACGAGACTAAGCATTGTCTCTCCTTACATGACCACAAGTGTTGCTCTATTCCAAACCTTGCATTATTCTCTTCTTTCGGGGCTAAGCTCTGCCCCCAACTCTACACAAGAATAAGATATTCTTGTTTTATCTCAAGCATCATGTATTTGCATCTCATGGGCTGATATAGCCAATTTGTCTTAAGGCCTTATAGTCCGAAGGAATCATCCTCATAGCCGGAAGACACCATGTCATGGACTGAGGATCTCTCAATATTGCACATCATTATTCAAAGGAGTCATGGTTCAGAGGCACCATTCTCATGGCTCAAGAACATCATTTCATAGCCTGCGAATCCCGTATCTCACGAATCATGACCCAGGACGTCATAGTCTAAGGATATTATCTTCACCGTCCGAAGACAATCTTCATGGTCCAAAAGGAATTTGCATCATATTTAAATTCCTGCAGTAGCCTATTTATAGTTGCATGCATTGTGTTTTAAGTTTTGCAGGTAATCTAGGAAACAACCGTTCTTCAAATAGGAGCAACCTTCACTCTGGTTTCCGCTCACACCATTCACACCCTGCCGTTATTTCAAACAATTACTCACCTTGCTTCACAGCTATTCAGATACTCACTCTAACACATCCGTTACGTTTAAAATTCACATTCATAACTTCGCACAAATTCATCCGATTCTATCCTACTCAAAAAGACCTTTTCCGAAACACACGACCATTCTCATAACAACTCCATCAGTTCGTTCTACCGTTGGAACCAGAACTATACATGGCCTGATTCCTGTAAAGCCAAGAATATGTAGGCAGCTCAAAAACCAGGTTCAGCCTATACTTTTCAAAACACCTCATTCGGTCAAAATCAGACATCATTTCTTTACCTGACAACTCTTTCATCCTTCCCGGGTAAAGAGGGGCAGCTGTTGATACCCAATTTTTCCCTCATATTTTTAAAATACATATATACTTCCAAAATAGCATATTTGCATCATCATTTAGTTTACAAACTTATACAAGCATTTTTCAATAATTTTTCATAATTTGTAGAGCTTTAAATTAATTTTCTTATATTTTTATTATATAAATATCTAGTAATTATCCTTTAAATTATTTTTGTGATGACTTAATTACCCAAAATTATTATTTTCATCCATAATACATGTTTCAAACATTTTATTCTATTTTTTTTATAATTGATTTAGCATTTTTAAGCTTTTTATCTAATTTTGCAATAATGGCCTATATTTTACAAACAATCGCGTTTATTATGCCAAACTATAGTTTTTATATTTTTATAATGTTTAGTTATTATTTTAAATAGTTTACAACATAAATATTACTTTTTTTACCATTTATTAGGAATTTTAAATATTTATTTTTTAATTAATTTTCAAAGGTTCTAAGAGCTGGCCGAAAATAAGGTGATTTTCGGACCAAACTAATGGCCCAAACCCCAAACCCTTAGCCCAATTACCCCAAGTCCAAATCAATCAAACCAATCCCCACAACCCGGTCGGTACCCGCCTATTATAACCCGACCCAGTCACTTTTAATTCCTAGCCGTTGATCTTACAAGATCAACGATCCACATCCCTTCTCCCTCTTTTAATCAACCTAACCCCACCAAACCCTAGTCATTCACCCTTGCCCGCCGCCTCTGTTCCCTCTCATCTCTCCCTCCTCTCCTTTGAGAAACCCTAGCACCATCAACCTATTATTCCTCCGATTCCTACCCAAAAATGGAATCAATCAATGATTCCTTTACTTTATTGACCACCCCTCACTACCGGTTACCCGTTTATGGTGTTACATAAATTGCTTTCCTAATATGGCAAGTGGATCCCTTTAATTTCGATCTAAAACTGGTTCAGGTCTTTGACCTTTTTTCCGTTGATGTTCGTTCTCGTCCTTTTATGATATGAATCTCTGATTTTCTATTTACACTAGAACTAGGGTTTTAGATCTTTCTAGATTTAACCAGATCAGGTTTTTTTCCTTAATTATTTTCGTTAATATTTCTGTCTACATGTCTATATGCGTCTCATTGTGATTCTCTTTGTTATTTCTGCTGATTTTTACTTGCCTTAAATTTAGAGTTTTTGAGTCTTCTTAATTATTTTGTTAAAGTCTCTGTCTGTATGTCTATATGCATCTCTTTACTTGTTATTTCTGCCGATTTTGTATGTTTCGCCTAAATTAGGGTTTCAAAATTTTTCTTCCCTTATTGACTATTAAATATGTTCCTTTCTAGTACTTTGACTAATTACTGCCATATTTATGTGTTCAATTTCAGTGCTATTTAAATCCATCCCCTATTCCCTTTTGAAAGGTGGGAGAGTGCGTAATATTTTCATTGTTATAAACAAACTGCACTGTTATTATTCCATGCTTTGATTTCTGGCCGGCTGGAAGCCAAGGCAAGAAATCCTCTATTGTTTGCTTCTGTTGGTGACAATTTCTACATTGTTAAATTCCTTTTCTGCTTCATCTTAATTGGTGAGTCATTGAATCCTTTGTTACTTTTTAGACTAGTTATTTTCTGTATTCAATACATGTTGAACTTAGTGAATTAATTGGTGAAATCTGCCTAACTCTGTATAACTTAGGACTATCTTTTAGCATTAAGCATGCTTTGATACTTTTCCCTAAAAACTAGTTAATCATGTATGCCTTAGTGGATTCATTAGCTTGTTGTTAAATCTGTTGCCATGTTACTTATCTGGTTCTGTGCTCACCATGTTATGATACCTTTATTAAATTGTTACTGATGTTTTCCCGACTTACCGTTGATCAATGAGCTTCCTTTCTATGACTTAGCCTGATCTGATGTCTTTGTTATCTATATAAAGCATGTTTATGAACTGATCCTTATTAGCATATAACTTTGTTAACTCTCAAAACTTTATCAAGTTTGCTTAGTTTCAAAATGTGTTTGTTTATGTTTTATGTGTGATTCTCCCCCTAAATATACTTCCCAATCCTACCATTCTCTCTTGAATTCTCACTCTTTGCTGGCTGAAAGCCAAAGCAATTTAAGTAGTTTCCCTTGGCCTTCCTGGTGTGAGCACTGCTCAGGGTTTATATGAGACCCTCGTGAACTCTGATACACTAGTATTTGGTCCATAGTTTTCCTTGAACTATTCTGATCATTCTTCTCTAGTGTGAGCACTGCCCGGGGTTCTTGAAGCCCTTGGGAACTCTGACACACGAGCGATTTGGGCTTTGTATGCTTATATTTGAGATATGGGTGAATCATTCACTGCTGGTTACTGTGTATCAATGAGCATGGACTTTTAGAGTTATTGTGAGTTAAAGGTTTGGCCCGTCCAGGTGTATTTGGGCCTGCTGTAGGCTCCCTATAGCTTATATACTTCGTAATTTAGTCATTCGATCCTGGTCTGTAATATGTCTTTGTAATAACAATTGGGGCAATAGTGGATTGTGAAAATGGGCTTCTTTTCTGATATTATTGTCTCTCGTGTTGTGCCGAGAGTCTCCTGGAAACAGCCTCTCTACCCTTTTCGGGGTAGGAGTAAGGTCTGCGTACACTCAACTCTCCCCAGACCCCACTAGTGGGATTTTATTGGGTATGTTGTTGTTGTTTTGATATCTGCATGAAATGGGTAGATAAACTTCCTATAGGCTTTACTTTTTGCAAAGACATTCTGCTATTGTATGTTAGATAACCTTCCTATAGGCTTTACTTTATTCAAAAAATATTATGCTATTGTATGTTAGAAAACCTGCCTAGATGTTTACTTTGTTTGCTATTGCATGTTAGATAACCTGCCTATAGGGGTTCACTTTGGCTCCAATATGCTTCGTAGAAAACCTGCCTATAGGGGTTCACTTTGACTCAAATAAGTTTTGTGGATATCCTGCCTACTTTTGGTGTTAGACGATTAGACACCATGACTATAGGAAACAAAATAACCAGAGCTCAATTTACATTATATCATTTACAGATGTGCCTTTTTAGAAATCATGCTTGTAGAGTTATAAATTGATCATTTAGTATGGATGTTTAAAACTAGTTTCAATCATCAAAGATAGAAGTCATGTCAATAGGATAATTACCATATGTATTAAGTATTAAAATTGAACACTGTCTCTCTGAACGCATTAGAAAGCATGCCTATAGGAAAGACTGAGTAAATCTGAATATCCCTCGTTGTTTATCACTGCCTAACACTGAGTAAATAACCTAGATAACATGGCTATAGTTTTAACCCTTTATAATTATAATCAGTAGGCAACTGTGCAGGCACTTAAGGGATTATTTTGCATAACTGCCTGTATGATTAAGATCCAAAATCGCATAGAGATCATGTCTATAAGACCTAACAACCTTAACTGTTGAAACGGTCAATACGCATACTTTGTTTGCGTGCATTTTCTGCTTACGTGTGGAGGCTAACCTGAGCCCCTTATGTGTTTTTGTATGAAAGTCCAACTTGTTTTACATGTCGCCTAGTTTTACCATTTTTGAGAAGCCTAAGTTAAGTCTAAAACCATCCAAAATAGAGGTCTGAATGCCTCCTGGACCATAGGTAAGGGATGGGTAGTGTATGCATAGGGTACGATTTAGAATTTATTAGAGCGGTTTAGGTAAAAAACTTAAAGATAGTAATCGAGTAGCAGGAGATGAAAGTATGTGCCCGCTGAATAATATGAGTAACACCCCCATCTTGGGGGAGTTATAAAGTATTATTTATGTTGCACGGGGTGATCCTTTAGGCTAAAAAAACTTAGGACCACCCACCCCTATTAAAATAATTTCCTCTCTTCTCTAGAATAATTCACATGATTTGAGTTTGGCCGGGACCCACCGTTATGGACCTTGAGGAGTGCATAACAACTTTTCCTCGAGGTAATTTTAGCCCTTACCCGATCTTTGATGACTCAACTAGTAAATATGAGTCATTTGCAATAGGTGACCTAACACACCTTAATCCGTTAGGTGACGTCTCTCCTTTAATAACCATTCCTTATGACTCAGATTTTGTATGCACCAGAGGTGCAGGTATCACATCATAGCTTTAAGGCGTAGATGTAATTTCTACTTATGTGGAAGGAGTTTATGAAAGAAATAGAAGATAAGATGCGAGATTGAAAGGTAAGTAAGGTAAAGGTGAAGAAGATACGAGATACTCAAGTACAAAAGGTTGTGAATAGTCCAGACATCAGATAGAGGTTGGGTTTTAGTTTAGTTTACAAAGGAGAGAAGAGTCGCATAGGTGCATTTACAAGGCCAGAGACAGTTATGAGATTGGAAGGATTCCGACCACAAGTAGTGGTGTGAGAAAGAGGCCTAAAGGGGGAATGACCTGGCCTTTGGAATTATTCAGAGAACAGTTTCCTAGATGGAAAAAAGAGTAGTAAAGTATTCGCAAGAGCTATAACTTATGATAATGATAAGTGCATCAGTTAACATTCGAGGACAAATNGGGGGGGGGGGGGGGGGGGGGGGGGGGGGGTACTATGTTACACCCCATGTTATCGTACATAAGAGTATGTCATAAGTCAATTGATGATTGCATATAAAATATAATGTTTGGGAAAGTTGGATTTAACTTGCGGAAAAATCGAGTTAAGATTTACTTTGTAATGATCCTTTTTGAGAAATTAAATTCATAAGCTTTATGATGTCATTTTGGGACATATCTCATACCAAAATGAATGTCTTGGAACCTAGTTTCCAACAGTCCAAACCATTTATTCATACGACATCGGGGTAGAAAAAAATGGAGTTTTAAATTTAGGATTGCCAAGTCATGTTGCCACACTTCGGAGAAACTGGCAGGTTTATAGTCCAAGTTGCGACGCAGTTTTCTCCCAATATATTGAGAGTTACAAGGAGATATTTATATGGAATTAAATTTACATGTGTCTAGTTTATAATGCTGAAAACTGTTTGTCAATATGATATCGGAGTAGAGAGATACAAGTGTCCGAAGTTGCACTTATCAAGCTGCCAAGCAGGCAACTTACCCTCCTGCTTGGAGAATTGAGGCGGTGGGTTTATAAGTTGTCTTTAACCATTACATTTCGTCGATATTCAGAGATTTCTTACACCAAAACACTCTCAAACTCTCCAAAAACTGGTCCAAGATCCCAAGAACCAAACTCAAGAGAAATCAACACAATTCATAATCAAAGGTGTCAAAGACTCCAAGAGAATGCTTCTATGATGTTGTGGTGTGATTGAGGGATATTGTGAGCTAATTTGAGTTAGGATTTCCAGTTTTAGCTGCTGTACAAGGTATGTATAACTTCTTCTTTATTGTTCCTAAAGTTAATCTTGTGTTGGTTGTGTTGTTTAAGTGAAAAACGATAAGATAGCACTTGAAAGAACATGGGATATGGTTGTCTTTTCGGTTGGACCGTTTCGTGGCTAAATATATGGTTTGTGGTGGCTGAAAATTGTGAGAAATAATTTGATAATGTTGTGGCTGATGTTGTTAAGCTTTTCTAGGTGTTAATTAAGTTGATTGAAACAGAAAATATGAAAAATAAGTGATTGAATATAAAAATTAAGGTGCTAGATGTATGGGGTTGTTTTGGAAGGTATTTTGTGGATGTTTTAAACTAGAAATAATATGGTACATATAAGTATGATGTTCTGAAGGTTGTAAACTAATTTATGAAATAAGAGTTGGATTCAATTTATATCTTGTTATGAGTAGAAACGAGCTTGCCGCTCAATATGATTGTTAAGATAATCGGAGAAACTCATATTGGATCATGTCGTTGTTGTTGTTGTTGGTCTGTTGATGACCCTTAGTGGTCTTTGTGTTGTATTAAAAATAGGAGAGTTGCTACCCGATTTGCCTTAAGTCATACGACTATCCAAATTTGATGGTACAACACTATATGTTAACGGCAATATTGTTTCACTTGTTGTAGATGAAAGAAGTTGTGTTGAGCTTGGTTGAGTAATAAGGAAGAGATCATACAGGTATGTTAAGGATAATCTTTCTTTATTTTGGCATGATCCAAGTAACGATACGTAAACGTAATGTTATTCCATAAATGGTTCTACCCTTAGCAGTTAAGGATGCCAATGTTATCCATTCTATTAAAGTGAGTATGTCCCTAAGTCCCTATTGAGGTATATGATAGAGATGTTAATATTTTTAATATAGTGATACATGCATCTTCATGTACCACCGTGCTATGACCGGTTGGGCAGTTACCACCGGTTGGGTAGTTATGTATCATTATATACCGTCGGTTGGGCAGACATGAATATTCATTTACCACCGAGCTACAACCAGTCGGGCAGTCATGCATTTACCACCAAGCTACGGCCAGTTGGGCAGTTATACATTTACCACCGAGCTACGGACGGTTGGGCAGTCGGGCATTTACCACCGCGCTGCGGCCGGTTGGGAAGTTACCATTGATCAGTTGGGCAGTCATGCATCATACGATATAGATAATAGAAACAATCTCAAAGTGAAGCATTGTATATATATGTGTATAATAAGTATGCATATAAGGTGACACTTCAGAGATTCAGGTTGACTCTTATATGTCTTTACTTAATGTTGACTTATTGTTATGTTTCAGTTTTGCCTTACATACTCAATACATTATTCGTACGTCCTATTGTTGGGGGTGCTGCATTCATGCCTGCAAGTATAGATACTCAGTTTGACGAGCCCTCATAGTAGACGAGATTGGCATTCAAGGAAGGATCGGTAAAGACTCCACCTCATTCGGAGTGCAGCTTAGTCTATGAGTCATCGTGTCATAGTTTTGCTACAGACTTACGGATAGGCCGTTACCTTGTCCCATTTATTGTAAAATAATCTTAGAGGCTTTGTAGATAGAGGTTCATTTAGTACAGTATGTGAGAGGCCTTGACGGCCCATATGTATTCAGGTTTTAAGAATTATAGTTTATTGATACAGTGTATGCCTACTTACAGTTATGCACGATGAGTTGTTTCCCTGTTGGCCCACGATGGTCACCGAAAGAATTAGTTACAGGATGGTTCGCTCGGACTAGTATGACACAGGGTGCCAGCCACACCTCCCATGGTTTGGGGCGTGACAATGTTGCCTGAGGTTCTTTGGGCGTACCGCACGACGTCAAAACCCAGTACGAGGGAAACACCATTCTCTTTAGTCTATGGTGCCGAAGCTCTTATCCCGGTCGAGGTCGGGGAACCTAGTCTCATGTTTTGATATGCAACAGATGAATCGAATCACTAGGCCATGAATACAAGCCTAGAATTGTTGGACGAAAGATGCGAGGCCGCCCTCGTTCGATTGGCCGCACAAAAACTACGGATTGAAAGGTACTACAACCGAAGAGCCAATCTTCAACACTTTAAACTTGGGGACTTGGTGTTGAGAAAAGTCACCCTCAACACTCAAAATCCAAATGAAGGAAAACTAGGTTCAAATTGGGAAGGACTGTGTCAGGTCCTCGGCATCATTGGTAAAGGATTTACAAGCTCGACATAATGAGCGGCGAACAATTACCGAACAAATGGAACGTATCACCCCTAAAATGATACTACTGCTAAGGTACAACCTTTCCATTTTCATTTATATTTTAAACTAGCTGATTGCAGGTGTTCGATCAGGGATATTGATGGATTCTTCAACACAAAATATTTAGGTCTGAAAGCACGCGTTGCACTCTTTTTTCCTTAGACTGGTTTTTGTCCCAATTGTTTTTTTCGACGAGGTTTTTAATGAGGCAACCGTTGTTCGTGATAACTTAGATCAATTCAACAGTATCTGAGGCTTCTCTATAATCAACCTCGAATACTGGTGGGGGGGGGGGAGGCATACCCTCGAATGTCAACTTTATTGAAAGGAAATTACTTCGTGACAACGGGGTCTCGATTTATAAATTTTGTAAGGGCCAAATGATTGAATGAATCGTGCCCATATAGGTTGTTCGAGCCCCGACATCATACATGTACCTATGTATAATCATCTATTAAGAGAAGTATTTTTCCTTGCCAAATATCTCATGCCTTAGAAAAGTTTTACTTTACAATTTCATACTCTTGATCTATTGTGTAAACAGGCTTAAGAGCCGATCAAAACTGAAGTTCAAACAACTAACCCCACACTCGGGGACTGCCGCCCGAAAAATATACGAGATCAAATTATCAAAACTTTGATATTATAAGACCTTAAAGGCAACCCTTGAATTTTATAGGCCACGATCACCCCACTCGGTAACTGATACTTCTGGCAAGCTCGTGAAACGGGAAAATAAGCCCAAAGGAAAATCCCAAACTAAAAAGGCTACCACCAAATTGACACGGTTCAGAGACGTTTAAATTCTGTAATAAAACATGCATTCAAATAGTTTCATAAACCGGTTGAAAAGTCTACCTTTGGAAAAATTACAAAAGGCTCCGATAATATCAAGAAACAAAACCCTAACGAGTACAAAATTGTTCGAGCTCTCAAACGACCCATTATTTCGTGCTAAGGCATTACAAAACATTACAAAGGGCTTCGATAATATCAAGCCTCAAAAACCCTAATGGGTACGAAATTGTCCGAACTCCCGAGCAATTCCTTATTTCATGCTAAGGCATAATAAATTTTATATAACTAACAATAAACCTTTCATGCCGAAAAGGGGAAAAACCATTCTTTTTACAAAGGCCACATCGTCCTAATATAAAAGCCTAAGGGCCATCTTTTGTTTTGAGTTAGAAAGGTCATCCTCACTCATTAAAACCTAAGGGTTACCGTACTTCGAGTTCAAACAAATACTCACTCGACACTAGTTCAATTTCGTTCAAAAATGTCTTAAGTCTCAAACCTATGGTACAATTTCATAATGCGTAAATAAAACAAAAATGAAGTAAAGACAAGACATAAAGGAAAAAAGAAAGGATCTTTGTATATATGTCAAAATTTATTTACAAAGGCAACATGGCCCGATCAAGGTTCTATACAAAAATTCAAAAAGAAAAATCCTAAGAGCCTAATCTTCTCCGAGAGCTGCATCTTCACCATCGGGGTCCCCTCCGCTCTTGGATCCGCTCACGCTCCCGCCGTCATCATCATTAGAAGAGGTCAATCCCTTGGCATCGACTTCAAGCTCTTTAATAGTTTTGATCTCGGCAGTGAGATCGAAGCCATGAGCGTGGATCTCTTCAAGGGTCTCCCTTCGAGATTGGCACTTGGCATACTCAGCGAACCAATATGCTCGAACTTGAGCAGCATCGACAACTTCCTTTGCTCGAGCTTGAGCGGCTTCAGCGTTGGACCAGTAGACGCCCACGATTTCCTCAACATCGTCCTTGGCCGTCTCAGCCTCAGATTTGGCCTTTGCAAGTTCCCTGACCAACCGAGCCTGAAGCTCCTCAATTTTCTTGGTCTGTGCCAAGTTCTTCTCTTTCAAGCCTTGGAGCTATTTTTCAGCAGATGAAAACTAAGCTCGAGCAACCTCTTTCTCTGAGGCAAGACAGTCCATATTTTTCTTCCACGCTATGGCTTCCACCTTCACCCCATCTACCTCTCCACGGAGCTGCTCGATTATCTCGAGCTTCTGCTGGACCTGTGAGATCCAATTGTTAGCCATCACTCCTGAACCGATGCCATGAGCTTCTAAGATTTTTATTAACTGCTCGTTCAGGTCGTTTTGTTCTTTTTGAGTCACGGCTAGCTCAGCTCGGAGGTCCTTGATTTCTTCTTCTTTCTACCCACTAAGAAGTTTAAGGGCATTCTTCTCCTTAGTAAGCCCTTGAATATCGGCCTCGTATCAGCTTAGTTTGGCTCAAGACATAGAAAATGCTTCATGATGAAGCACCGAGGCCTACACAGAAGAAAAGAAATTAGACAAGAAGAGAAAAAACGCAAGTATGATATCGACAAGGGGAGTTAAGGCTTACCCGATTCAAGACCTGTTGTGCCTCCTTATAAAGACATGGTGCTCCCACTTCGTCTATCAGGTCTTGGTCTTCCATCGTGGCCAGACCCCGAAGATAACTGGCCACTCCTACAGAGGCGACAAAAGCTCGTGCATCCTCCGAGATCTAAATGACGATTGTTCGTCTGATCCCGGGACTGATGCTAGGGGTCGGGAATTGATTTTTCAGTCTAAAACTCGAGGAAGTCCCACCGGAATCCTTTCTCGGTATCTCCAAGTCACTCAGTCCAGCGGCATACTCAACCCCGACAAAATAACCACGGAAGGGATCCTCCCCTCCGTGGGCTCCTTCAGCATAAGAAGTCTCTATGAACCGAGCCTCCCACATCATCCCCTTAGAAAATGAAGGAAGTGACGGGGAGTCTCCAATTTATATTGCCCCAAGTGGATCTCTTGGGGAGTTCTCTTCATTATGAGGAGTATCGGGACCGCCCTCCTTAGCTTTTTCAGCCGCCTTTTCTACTTGAGGTGAGACACCTTCGGCCTTTGCCAGCTCGAGGACTTCACCTAAGTCTCCTCCCGAGGCCTCATCAGCTCGGGGAAGAATGTTTTTGACTCCTGCCGGCTCGGCGGCCTTCTGATTCTCGGTGTTCGTCTTTACTCGGGCCACCAACCCGGAGTCATCTTCCTTCTCTTATTCTTTTTCTTCTTCCTCTACCTCCCTTAGGAGTTGAATTGACTCCGCAGACAAGGGGATGGTGTTCTTTTTTGGCTACGAGCCACTCTCTTCTTAGGCTCTAGTCCCTTGGAGGTCGATGTCCTCTTTCTCTTGCTCTCCTTAGTCAGCTTCGGGACGGGGAGCGGGATTTCTTCTTCACTAGATGGAGGCCTCATGATTGCATCTTTTTCTAGACCTGTAGGAGAAAAAATTGAGTAAGTTTGGAGGAATGTCTTAATCGAATCATTATACACATGACAAAAGGACTATTGTTTTTGGCTTCCCACCGGCCTTTCGATAAATCACACAATGCGCGCTCAGCATACGTTGAGGTCGAGACCAGACTCCTGACCCAACCTTCGAGATGGGGAACCGCGCTCGACATCCAGGAGGCAGCTACACCGAAAAAGAGCATCAATAAGAGAAAGTGAAGAAATAAAATTAGCATTCAAAAACTGATAAATCATACTTATGTTTCATGTTCCATCTCTCTGGGAACAACATGCTCTCAGCCGGAATCAGGTCCGAGGTCCTCACTCGGACGAATCGACCCATCCAACCCTAGTCTTTGTCATTGTCTATGCTTGAGATGAAAACTTTGGTGGCCCGGCGTTGGAGTTTTATCAACCCACCTCGGTAGATCCGGGGGCTATATAACCTTATAAGGTGGTTGAGAGTGAAGGGGAGCCCATCGATTTTGCTCACGAAGAATCAGAGCAATATTACAATCCTCCAGAAAGAGGGATGGATTTGTCTGAGGGTCACTGGTACTTTCTGTAGAAGTCCACGATGATTGGGTCGAGGGACCCAACGTGAAAGGGTAAGTGTAAACACTCAAGAACCCTTCCACGTGGGCAGCAATATCTTCTTCAGGGGCCGGTATCACGGCCTATTTGTTCTGCCAATTGCAATCCTTTTTCAATTTTTCGAGGAAATTCTCAAGTATCGAGCATATGCATCTCGATACCGCCTCGCAACGACCGGGGATCGACGAGGTTTTCTCGATCTTGAAATCGGAACTGATAACGCACCCCAGGAACACATTCCTCAAGGCGTGGTTCCACCTGTGTTTTCTCGCCGGTCGGCCGAGATGATGAAGCGATTTCTTTTTGTGGCATAGTCTTTGGGGTTTTCGCCATTTAGTTTTGAGGTTAAAGAAAGATGAAGATGATGAGATTTGGTATTTTAAGAAGAGGTTAACAATGAAACTTGAAGATTTGCAGATGAAGAACTTGAAGAATGCAAAGAGCTTTGAATATTAGAGTAGAAGAGATTGAAAGTAAAGTTGGAAAGAGTGGAAAAAAGGCCTATTTATGGGTTTCACGACCACAGTTCAAAGTTGCTAGTGGCTGACCGTCAACTGACACACATTAATAACCTGGGAAAATGCACCGACGGGACGTTTCAGTCACCTTTGTAGCTTACGTCACGGTGATGACGTCACGACAAATCGGGGTAAAGATCGAAGACGAAATTCGTCTCTAGTCATTACACTTCAAAAAATGAGGGGACTATCTGTATACGGTTAAAACCGGGCCCACCCGATTTTACTCATTAACCGAGACCATGGTGATGGATTGAGGATTGACCCCGTATTATATCAGACCGAGACATGAGGATAAGTTACCGAACTCGGGATTCGAAGTATCAGTTAAGATCGAGACCAGTGATGATCGAGACCGAACGAGATAGACATCGAGCGAGACTGAAGATAACATAATAACAGAAAGTCGAGATATCCGTGACCGATCGAAGATCATGGCGAAAATCTCGTAACAGATCAAATCAAGAACGGGTATTTAGCTAATCATGGGATTTCCTTCTGTAATTAGAATTGTACCATAAGTGAGATTCCTCTACTATATAAAGGGGGGTTCTAATCATTTGTAAACCATCTTATTCTCGCATATCAAAGCAATACAATACCATCTCTCTCTTATACTATCTTGTTCATCATTTTATTTCATATTTCATAACTCTACTCTCAGTCAGTTCGAGGATATTCTAGCTTGAGGGCTGAATTGCATTTCAATGCTGGTTTGCTTTACTTTACTATTAATTTCTATTATTAATCATCATATTTATCAGTTGGCAGGTGAAATCATGTGTCCTTAAAACGATTTATGAGTTTAATTATTATTCAATTTTAAATATAAAATAACTGCATACTTGAGATTCGAACTCGAAACATCTAATTACTCCCTTAGAAAACAAGAAGGAATAACCTCTGTTGGTGAATTTAACTTAGACGTCAATTAGAAATGAAGAAAACAAAAAGGCGTAGAAGTTAACGAAAGAAAATGATAGGACTAAAAGTGACTGCCGTAGTTTTCTCTGTCATTGTTATCTCCTTTGTGCTGTCAGCTGCAAGCAGTATCGGTCAAAATGTTTGAGAAGACCGCCCCACTACTAATTGTATTTGGTACCCACCACCGGCGCTTCCGGTGACAAGAATGCGCCAGATTGCTCCCACTTTTCGTTACTCATGACACGTGAGTAGTAGAAGTTTTTAGTTCTGATGAGATACATAAAGACTTTTTCCCATTTAATGACAGATTTCGAGTTTAAAGTTTTGGAATGAAAAAAATTCTACTTTGAATCACGTTACTCTTTAACGAAATTAATACGGTGCAAAATTTGAACTAATGGGTATCTCAAAATGGTGCCAACGACGTCTATTAGTTTTTTGAATTTGTCTGATGGTTCCTATTTTGGGAACGTCTAGTGCCAAAGTTATTGAATGAGCAAGTCGTCAATATCTGAAATATATAATGTACTTTATCTGCTAGTAGCTTTTTTTAACGGATACGACTTTCCAGATGTATATGATGCTACCTATCTATCTCTCTCTCTATATATATAGTCGTATTTAGAATTTTTAGTACATGAGTGTATTATCAAAAAAGATTAAAAAAAGTATCTCACAGGATTTCATCCCTATACCTTATGGACAATAACTCAACATTCAATCAAGTGTACCATGTAATCTTCTTGGAGCATGAGTGCCAACAGTTAATATTATACAAATTTAAAAAATATGTACGTAAAATATCTAATTTTATGGAAAAATCATGTGTATAAATATATATATTTGTGTGTGTGTGAATCCAAATTTGTTAAATCACTCATGTAATAATTTTCTACATCGTTTGAGTTTTACAATAAGCTCAGAAAGAATTGGTTTTAGAGTCAATCTTCTTAGTAGCCACTTTGAGGTTCCCTCTGAGTTGAGGCATGTAAAAGGAGCTACTATTGGAAGTTACAAAGGAAGTTTCGAGCTTATATTGATCTATATGTTGATAACGAGATAACAAACATCCAATGAAAAACTTAAAAACAGAATAGTAAATTTTAACTAGTGGAGTAGTTTGTGTTTGAGTAACGAAATAAATCATCTTTAGAGAATATTTTACCATAAATTTAAATTATTTTAATTGTTGATTTTGGCTATTAGACACTTAAAAGTAAATGAAAAAAAATACAGTATTGTAATCACCAGGTAAAAAAGCTTTGCGACGTTACTATTTTATGTTGATTTATTGCGAACTTGATACTCAATTTCTTTAGGATTTGAAGTTTAAATTAAAATTTAATTGATACTCTTAAAATAAGAGTGCTATATTATATGATAGACGAAGTGGCATTTTCATAAAACATTTAAAATTTATTTTTGATGAATTCAAAATACTTCATACTACTATGTAAATTAATTTCAACAATGATTTAACTTTAATTAAAATCTAAGTATTGTCATTTTTATAGTCTGACTAGAGGGCGGAAATAAAAAAGTTTCTGTTGGGTGGGACCAACCAAGCTCAACAAATTTTAAAAAAGTTTATCTTACCATTAAATTTGACATAAAAGTCTACTAGTTGGTCCCATCACTATACGTAAGAAAGGATTTTAGGAAAGCAATAGTCAATATAAGAATCCAGAATCAAAATGTGATCTTTTTTGACTCAAACGATCAAAATATGTGAAAAATATTTATTGATCAAAATATATATAGCGCCCTTTAAAAAGGCGCTATATGTATAACACATTTTATAGCGGCGTTATATGTGAATTTGACAAGGCTGTCATGTATATCGCTTTAATAAAGTCTGCTATACATATTTTGTGGGCCCGCCAATAACTCTTCTGCGCTTAACTGATATAACAATAATTTAAATGGGTATAACGCCCTTATATAAGGTGCTATACCTCAAAAAATTCGACCCCCCGGATTGAGAATTGCATTATTCAATGACGTTAAGGATTTTGTAAAGACCCATTCAGAAATATTCTCAAGTCTAGTTAAATTTTTCTTCAATAAATTATTTTGCATTTTGTCATAATGTCTGAAAAGCGAAGAATTAGGGTTTTCTTATATTGGAGGGGGGAGGGTGAGGTTGTGGTGGTGAATAACTCAGTAAGCTATAATTTATCTCCACATTGTCATGTTAAGTTGCACTTACAATGGAGTACGATAGATTGGTATCGTTGTTGTGTAAAAAAATGAGTGTGAGCAAACGTTCGGTGAACCTTAAAGTAACCGGA